>JAVTVJ010000529.1:0-249531 GCA_034509425.1 Eopsaltria australis
ACAAGTCCATCCAACAAAGTAACGTTAATACTAAGCCTTCTCCGAGTGTTTCATTCCAGCAACAACCACAGAATGCCATGGTACCCCAGATGACACCGCAATGGGGACCTTATCCACCCATGTTTCCATGGTGGGGGCAGCAGTACCCGGCTCCAGCGCAGACGTCGGGAAACGGGAGTGGGAGGGCGGAGCAGTGCCGCGCTCCGGAACAAACAAATTAAACGCTGGCGGAGAGAAGGACTTTGCGACGCACATAGACATTCTGGACTTGACAAGAAAATTCAGGTATGACATTGTTACAAGTTTTGCACTACACTTAACATCGAATGAGTTCCAGCACATTGCTGTGTCCATTCAGAACGCTCCAGCACACCCAATGACTGTGTTGTTAATTGGAGACTCCAGTCAAGGTCCTCCAGGTATCTTTTTAGTGCCCGAGATAAAGACATTCCGTCCAAATAAGAACCTTAGTCTGAGCCTGTGCCCGAACACGACACCTTGGTTCCTGCCACAAGGAACTTGGATAGGGCAGGCAATTGTTTTACCCGACAGCCTTCCTAAAGACAGGTCAACCCCGTTTGTCTGCTGGACTGAGGTTGTCGGAAAGGACAAACCTATTGTCACTTGTAGATTGGACAACGGTCGTTCTACTACCATTTGCCATGGGATGCTAGACACAGGCGCGGATGTGACTGTTATATCAAAAGCAGACTGGCCATTGACATGGGGGACCAAAGAAGCTCCACGAGGGCTGTACGGTGTGGGGGGTGAAGTAACTCTTCAAAGGAGCACTTCTGATATCTTGATTAAGGGCCCTGATGGACACATAGCATCTGTCCGTCCCTTCATTCTTCCCCTGGGCTTTAACTTGTTTGGGAGGGATGTCATGTCCCAGTGGGGGGCGACCCTAGAGATCCCTCCTGCGACACCTCCGAGGGATTTCTTGGGGGGGCCACTGTAGCACGCGCCACTCCAGCCATTAAGTGGTTGACCGACCAACCGGTCAGAGTGGAGCAGTGGTCCCTGCGCGGCAAGAAGCTGCGTGCCCTCCAAGATCTGGTAGACGACCAGCTGAGAAAAGGACATATCACCCCCCTCAACAAGTCCCTGGAATTCCCCTATTTTTGTTATCAGAAAGCCAGGGACGGGGAAATGGAGACTCTTCCATGACCTTAGAGCTATCAATAAGGTCATGGAGGAGATGGGCCCCCTACAACCAGGTCTCCCATCCCCCGCAATGTTACCTAAAGACTGGCCCATGGCCATCATTGACATTAAAGACTGCTTTTTTTCAATACCTTTACATCCCGAAGACGCGCCTCGCTTTGCTTTTTCTGTTCCATCAACAAACAGGGAGGCACCAATGAGGAGATACCACTGGCTCGTATTACCGCAGGGAATGAGAAATTCCCCTGTGATATGCCAGTGGTATGTCTCCGAGGTGCTTTCCCCTGTGCGCAAAGCATTTCCCAAGGCCAGAATTGTCCATTATATGGATGATGTCCTAGTTTGTGCCTCCGAGGAGAATTACATGGAACAGACTTTGACTCAGGTCATCCAAGCCATACAGTCAGTAGGCATGGAAATACAGCCCGATAAAATACAGAGGAACCAGCCGTGGAAGTATTTAGGAGTGAAGATAACGGACAAAATCATCGTGCCCCAACTCCTAAAGATAGAAGACCATCCCAAGACCCTACAACAGCTTCATCAATTGTGCGGCTCTGTGAACTGGATCCGGCCGTTGCTGGGACTCAAAACGACAGAGTTGGCGCCCCTCTTCACACTCCTAAGAGGTGGACGAGCATTAGACAGCCCTGTGACGATGACACCCGACGCAATCAAGGCCATCGAAAAGGTAATGCTGGCAATTCGTACACGACATGCTCACCGTACTAACCCGGTCCTTCCCTTCCGCTTCACCATATTGGGGAGGACCCCACAATACCATGGGTTAATCTTTCAGTGGGACGGAGGGGCCAAGGATTCACTCCTGATCGTAGAGTGGATATTCTTGCCCCACACCCCGTCCAAAACAATATCGACACCACAAGACCTAGTGGCTGGGCTCGTTACGCGAGCTCGGTCTCGGCTCCGCACCCTTGCGGGGTGCGATTTTGCGTACATAACAGTTCCCTGGAAGAATGAGCAATTTGAAGAAGTCTTTCAGGAGAGTGAACACCTCCAGCTAGCTCTGGAAAATTATTCAGGCCAAATTGGGTGTGAAAAGCTGAAGCATCACCTGTTCAGCTCTGAATTTCAATTGGCACCAAAATTTGTTCAAAGTAAGATACCAATAAAAAATGCTTTGACAATTTTTACCAATGGCTCTGGGTCGTCTCACAAGGCGGTTGTGACCTGGAGAGACCCAGAAACCCTCGTGTGGGACGAGGAAGTGCACACTGTGGAGGGTTCTCCACAGGTTGCAGAGTTGTCAGCGGTGGTCAGAGTATTTGAAAGGTTTCAGGAGCGACCTATCAATTTAGTAACAGATTCAGCGTATGTGGCCGGAATAGTTTCCAGAGCAGAGCATTCTTTAATCAAAGAGGTTCCAAACAAAAAGTTATTTGGGTTGCTTGTGAGATTAGTCCAGCTCCTGTCCCACCGCAAGCACCAATTCTTTGTTATGCACATAAGATCACACTCAGAGTTACCAGGTTTCATCGCCGAAGGCAATGCGCGAGCTGACGCCCTTGCGATGCCTGTATTGAAATGTAACACCCCGAACATCTTCGAGCAGGCACGCTTGAGCCACAGGTGTTTCCACCAGAACGCTCCGGCGCTCCGGAGAATGTTCAATCTCTCCGTTGAGCAAGCCAGAGCCATAGTGGCCACATGTCCGAGCTGTCAAGAACACCAAATACCAGCTTTTAATCAGGGGGTCAATCCACGAGGACTTAATGCCAATGACATATGGCAAACTGATGTTACCCATTTTCCATCCTTTGGGAGGTTGAAGTACCTGCACGTGTCTGTAGACACCTTTTCGGGTGCAGTGTACGCCTCCGCGCAGACTGGTGAGAAAGCCCGAGATGTCAGGAAACATCTCACCCTGGAATTTTCTGTGCTGGGAGTGCCAAGGGAAATTAAAACTGACAATGGTCCTGCATATGTCTCTGCGTCCATCCGAGACTTTATGCAGGACTGGGGCGTCAAACATGTGACGGGCATTCCGCATTCTCCCACCGGGCAAGCCCTAGTGGAGAGAAAGCACCGAGACTTAAAAAGGATCCTCCTACAACAGCGGGGAGAGGCAGAGAGAAAGACGCCAATTGAGCGACTCTGCAAGGCTCTATTCACTTTAAATTTTCTAAATTGTTCTGAGGACGAGCCGACTCCCCCCGTATTCAGGCACTTTACGGGCTCAACGCGAGCAAAATTGGCTGAAAATCCGCCTGTGTTGTACAAGGACCCTGAAAGTCTACAAGTAAAGGGGCCAGTGCCACTAATCGTCTGGGGGAGGGGATATGCTTGCGTCTCCACCCCAGGCGGACCGCGCTGGCTCCCGGCTAAGAACATCAAGCCTTACCGGAAAGAATGCCCTGTCCAATCAGAAAACACTGGAAAAGACAAACATACTGCGTGGAAACGCAGAAAGAAGAAAGCTACAACGAACGAACTACAACGACCAGACGAGACAGACTACAGACACCACAACGGACGACGGAACAGTATTTAATAGACAATAATGCAGAACGAATGTTTTACAAATTTTCGTTTCCCCGTTTTCCATTCCCATTTTCCCTTACCCTTTTAGTCCCTCCCTTTCTAACTTCCTATACTTCCTTACCCACTCTACCCTTGAAAACCCCATCCTCCGTCTCCCCTCGAAATAAAGGAAAAGGGGGAGTTATGGGAGGAGTTCATAGAAAGGAGATGAGGGGAGGGAGAGAGTTATGGTGTGAAAAAAAAAAAAAAAAAAACGGGGAGAAACGGTGAGATGTATAATCATGTAACCTTTGTGATTTGTAGAGAAATCTTAAGAATGAAGAGAACCCAGAACAACATCCTGCCCAGTCGCGCAATCATTGTCCTTACGATGTTGGTGATCACCCTGCCATCCTTGAATACATGGATTGTGCAACAACCCAAAGAGAACATCTGGGTGACACTTGCAAAAGCTCTCAAACAAGATAGCATGTGTTTAAGCATGCATTCGGCACATGACCCTATGTCGACATGCCTAGTAGGTATCCCCCTGCGAGAGGATGACCATTCCTTCGCAGGCAAGTGGCCCAATCCAGTTGAGACCTGGGACGCCTGGATGAAGACCCTCCCGCAAGCACCAGAGGAACCCCAAGAATTGGCATTATTGGGGTCCGCTAAGGCGACATTCTGTATCAAATTTGATTACCCCTATACAATGGAAGATATAAACCATTATACAATTCGGAAAATCCCCCACAAAGAGGTGTCTCCCATAAAAAGGTCAATCTATAGCTACAAGACTTGGTGCAATTACACCGCAAATACACGGTCTAAGTCCAGCGCTGTTCCCAAGGTTCTCCCTAGCGGTATGTTCCTAATCTGTGGAGACAGAGTTTGGGCTGGGATACCGTCCCGTCTTCTAGGTGGGCCATGCACGTTGGGCCAACTCACCCTCATGACCCCCAACAAAACACAGATTTTGGAATGGAGAAAATTTTATAATCAGACGCGTCCAAAAAGAGAATTGGTGAATTGGGATGAAAATTGTAATTCGGAAGTTACCCATTGGAGTTTTTCTAAGAGGGTGGCTGCCTCCATATTCGTGCCCTGGGTGGCAGCAGCAAAGGCGTTGGGGGAATTAACCCATCTAGAATGTTGGCTTGGGAAACAAACTAACTTAACGTCCCGTGCGCTGACCCAGTTACTAGAAGACGAAGACACTACTAGGCAAGCCACCCTGCAAAACAGGGCGGCAATCGACTTTTTACTCCTCGCACACGGGCACGGGTGCGAGGATTTCGAGGGGATGTGTTGTTTCAATCTATCATCAAATTCAAAAAGTATACATGCTACCATTCAAGAGTTGGATGGACGACTAAGGCAACTCAAGGTTGAGAGCAAAGACTGGTTGCAGCACATGTTTGATGGCATGGGACTTTCGTCGTGGGTAATAGGTTTGGTCAAATCATTGTTGTGGGTTCTTGTCATCGTTGTTATAGTCTTGTTACTGTTTGCATGTTTAAAAAATGTTCTTCTAAATTTAGTTAAAAACACCTCCCTAAATAAAAGAAAAGGGGGAGATGTAGGGGTAGTGGACATAGAATTAAAACTACTAAAGCCCCCTGGCCGCTCCTGGTGGGTGAGCCCAGGCAACACCCCTGTCTCAGAGACTACAATGGTCTAAACCTTCGAGAAATCTCTCCCCCAAACTCCACCTAGTTAAATATTATTCGTTTATGATATTGTCACTCCAAGTTTATATCCTCCCCAAGTTCTGGAAAATTCATCGTTCTGTTATACGTGATTCGTTGTTACCCCCTGCTCCCGCCCGTACCCCGATCCTGTTGGATGTGACTCCCCTTCCCCGCCCCAACTTCGCCCACTTGCTGTTCTGTCATTGGTTAATCTTTGCGGTTAAAAGGGCATGTCTGAGCTGGCTCGAGGCTTCTTCTGCCCCAGGAGTCAGAGAATAAATAGCTCTGTTACCGGCAGTGGAGTCGTTCCCTTTGTACCTCGCGGTCCCTCCGTGATTCCTAGGGATAACCCAGACGGCCCTCGATGTCCTATCGCCCCGGCGGGATTTACTCCCTCACGTCTAACCACCGAAAGGTCTGGTTATTCGTGGTCAACCAGGAGAGGATAGGACAACCACCTGCAGAGAGTCTCTAGGCTTCCTGGACCGGAGAAGGAAGCCGTCCTCCGCCTGCCTGAACCCAAGGCAGCAGCGAGGACCCGAACGGCTTCGGACGATATATTTTTTTATTTTATTAATAAGTCTCTAATAGTTCTTTCAAATGCCGCCTCCATGATCTCTCCCAGAGCCAGAACTGGGCATCAGATAACAGGCTTGTTATCACAGTCTTTATATAGATGGCACCATCACATTCGTCACGAATGTGGCATTTAACACGCTTTTAAAATAGGATGACTCCCTCCCGAATTCTTTAGAAACCTTGCATAACTCCCGGAGATGGTTATATGGAAAAGGCTCCCATCTGGGGTTTGCCCCTTGCCTATTTTAAGTTACCGGAGCGACAAAGAATTCCCCTTCCCCGGTAACATCGCAGGCTTCAGTCTTCCCACTTCCAGGTTCCAGACTGTGGGAACCTGAAGGGGGAGTGTGGGAAACCGGGGATGGGTGTAGACTTAGGGAGGGGCCGCCGGTGGAGGGGGTGGCAACCTTGGTCATGGCCGGAGGGAGGTTCCCAGTGGGAGGTGAGGGGCCCAATGCGGTTCCACCCATCAACGAGGGGGAGGAACCTGACCGAGAACCATTTGCCCTAGTGGGAGGGACACGGGAGGAGCATGGGGAGGAGTCAGCTGTCAGGGTGGGCGCACCTGCTCAATGACGGCATGCTGTAGTGCAGCTTGCCATGCGGTCTGCGCCATTTAGTCTCGCGCCGCTATTACGCAAGCTGACCGTATAACTGGGGGGCGGGGGGGGGGGGGTGCAACGGATGCAACTGGGTTTGTGGGCATAGGGAGAAGGGTTGAGGGAAAGTCCGCTGCAGGGTGATCAGGCCCACAGTGGCAGGGTGACGGGGAATCGGGGAAAATCAGGGAATCGGCATAAGCCCTGCACCTTTTGGTGGGTTGCTCCACCCGGTTCACCCCACTGCGTGTCAGAAGGGTATGGGGGACACGGAGTAGGGACAGATGGGGTATGCTGCCACGGCATCCCCGGTCTTTTCCCCTTCTCTTCTAAAACTTCACAAAGTAAAATCAATAAAGGAAAAATTTCCTGTACAGAATCATCCCCCATTCTAGAAATGTTCGTTAACCTCTCCCCGGCTCAGCCCCAAAACCCCAGTGATTTAACTGAGGAAATGGAAACTGAGGGTACATAAAGGAAAACCCACATAACAAACCACTTTAAGAGCTTCTTACATAAAACCCCATTCCCAGACTTTAGGGTGCTTTTAACTTGGAGATAGACCTCCCGTTCAGGGCGGGACAATTTAATTCCCATCCTGAATATTTCCCCTTGCCCTGGACTAATAGCGCAACACAAAAGCGCAAGCAAAGAGGGTGCCCCGGGGAGCTCAGCACTTACGCGAGCTGAGTGGACTCTCTTTGATCCCTTTGCCGTATCCTGGCTCCAACCAGGTGCTCCCAGAGGTGAACGTAAAATCCAGAGACAAGGGTCTTCAGCTGCCCGGTCCTCTTCTGTTTCTTCCTGGGTGGACCCTTCTGATCCTGAAGAGGGTTTCCGGATGCCCCTTCCGAAAGTGCTAATAAAACTTAGCACTACTTTAGGGGAGCTGACTCGCCGAAAGCGGATGCCTGACCACCGTAGTGGACAGGGACACTTCCCAGAGACTTGAGTAGACTTCAGGTCCATGTTCAGGTGCCAGCCTGTTGCTGTCAGTGTCCAGCCCGGATTTCGGACAGCCACCAGCTGGCCACATTCCAGAAGTGTCCCTGTCAGATGGGGCACTCTGGCGGCATCACTTAGACACCGGCCAGTGAAGCTGCTCGCCCGGTAGGGTGACGCACCGGGAGCGAGGAGCTGAGATAGCTAACCGCTGAAGTAGAAATAAAGCGAGAGGGACTTTTGGTATAGAAGAATTCTGTGCGGCTTTATTGTGGGAAGCCCAGCAAAGAGGGCATCTGGGGGCCAAAACCTCCGAATACTCTCTGAGACCCTCTTATGAGGGACATGTACTAACCAATCAGGTGAGGGTCCAGGGGAGGAACAAGGGCAGGATCAGGGAACCAGTCCAATGGAAGGCGGAGAGGGGAGGAGATAAGAAGTAACAGTAAATCAACCACCCAGTAAAAGGGAACCTTCTAGAAGGGGGGAGATGATAGACATAACTAGTAACCAAGTAAGTTTGCCCTGGGGATTTTATCAATGCCCTGGGCTAAACCATGGTCACTTCAGTCCCAGGGGGGAACTTAGCAGTCTTGGAAGCCCTCCACCAAAGACTTTTCTTCTCTTCTTGGGCTTCTGCTACCCCTGGAGTCTCAGAGGTAACTTCCACGGCCGCCGCAGTATTGGACACCCCTCCAAGTAAAAGCAAATTGTGGCCTGCACTCTGCCACAGGAAGGACTGAGAAAAATGCATTAGCAACGTCAGTCGTGGCATACCATCTGGCTGCTTTTGACTCTAGCTCATATTGGAAGTCCAACATGTCTGGTACGGCAGCACTTAGAGGTGGTGTGACTTCATTCAGGCCCCGATAGTCCACTGTCAGCCGCCATTCCCCCTTTGACTTCCGCACTGGCCATATGGGACTGTTGAAGGGTGAGCGGGTCCTGCTGATAACTCCTTGGCTCTCCAGTCGACGAATTAGTTCATGGATAGGAGTCACGGAGTCCCGGTTGGTACGATACTGCCTCCGGTGCATTGTCCTGGTAGCAATCGGTACTTGCTGATCTTCCACCTGCAGCAATCCTACGATGAAGGGATCTTCTGAGAGGCCAGGCAGGGTGGATAACTGTTTGATCTTCTCTGTATTCACCGCAGCTATGCCAAAGGCCTACCAATATCCTTTTGGATCCTTAAAATACCCTCTTCTGAGGTAGTCAGTGTGAAGGATGCAAGGGGCCCCTGGGCCATACACAATGGGGTGCCTTTGCCATCTGTCCCCTGTTAAGCTCACCTCAGCTTTTACTACCGACAACTCCTGGCATCCCCCTGTCACTCCAGAGATCCAGATGGCTTCTGCACTCTTGTGCCTTGATGGCATCAGTGTACACTGTGCACCGGTGTCCACTAAAGCTTTGTACTTCTGTGGATCTGATGTGCCAGGCCATCGAATCCACACCGTCCAGTATACCCGGTCATCCCTTTCCTCCTCCTGGCCGGAGGCAGGGACCCTCTATTCCTGTTCTTGGTCAGAGTATTCACTGTCTGACCTTTGTGATGCCAAATCAGAAGTTCCCTCCTCAGGACTGCAGGAAACAGTTTTAATTTTCTTATATCTGGGAAATCGCTGATTGTCTTCTGGTCTCTCTGTGACAACTACATTGACAGTCTTCTTGGGTGGCCCCTTCTTAACAGGTCTCTTCCCCCTCAGTTCCTGGACCCGGGCGCTCAGCTTAGAGGTGGGTTCACCATCCCATTTCCTCATGTCCTCTCCATGCTCACGCAGCAAAAACCAGAGCTTGTTATGTGGCCTGTTCTTGGGGCTTCCCTTCCCTCTGACTGGGGTTGGAGAGGAGCGATCTCTTGGGCTGCCTCTAAAAGTTGGGGTGGTGGCTCACAGAGGTGAGGGAGTACCGAGAGTTTCTTCTAAATTTTGGAGCCAGGAGGACACTACCTCTACAGTTGGTGTATCCATTTGCAGATAATAAAGTGCTACCAAGCTGCTGGAATATGATGCCGGGGCACCTTGAACCACCTTCCTCCACATGGTGAGTGTGCAAGGGACATCCTCTGGATCTATGGTGACTCTATCATCCTTTAGATCACTATAGACAATTTCCAGCACTGCTAATTCTCTCAAGTACTGGATACCTTCATCCACATTGGCCCACTTCCCTGGGGACTTCACAAGATCTTCCTTAAAAGGATATCTTGCCTTCACACTTGAAAGAAGCCGTCTCCAGAGGCTACAAATTGCTCCTTCCTTTGCAAGTCCTCTTTCAATTTCCCGATCCTGACCAAGGGATCCCAGCTGCTGGGCTTCATGACCTTCTAACTGCTGACTATCGGCCCCATTATCCCAGCATCACAGCAGCCATGCAGGGATCATCTCACCTGACTGGCAGCTGTAATCTTTTCGCAGGTCTTGAAGTTCTAATGGGGTCAGGGACCGAGTAACTTCGGTCTCCTGTTTAATCTGCCTCACTCCCTTGGATTCCTTTGCTGAGGGACCTGCCTCTGGATGTGGCCCCACCTCCTCTTCTTCCTTTTCTTCCCTTGCTAATCGGTGGCTTGGGCCTAAAACTTGCCTTGTCCATTTTTTTTGTTTCACTACTGGGGCAATTACTGTACTTGCTGTGGTTTATATCCCTGCCTCAACCACAGTTGTAGTTTGTGTCCCTGTCTCAGCTATATTGTCCTCAGGCACAGTTTGAGTTCCTGCCTCAACCACAGTCCTCTGAGAGTATTGAACAGATGCCCGGTAGGCCCAGGCCAGCCCCCAGTACAGGGCGAGAAGCTGCTCGCATTCCTGGGAGTAAACGAGGCACCCTTCTGTCAGCCGACGGGCCAGTTTGTTAGGGTTATTTACCTCTTCAGGAGTAAACTCCCAGGCAACGGGAGGTGATAACCGCCCTAGGAACCAGCCCAAATCCCTCCATACACCTTTCCACCCAGGAACTGGGTACCTCAGGGCAGATTTTAACAGCTCCTCACCCAAGGGTCGTTTCCTTCTGTACCAGGGAGATGACAATTTCCATGAATTCCGTAAGGTAATAACAGTGTTGGCTAATATTATTAATAATATCAGGAAGCTTATATAAGGGTTGGCAATAATCATGGGAGCCTTCAGTAAAAGATCATCCAAACTCAAATTCGCCCAGGGCAGAGAGAAGGAGTTATATTCATTCACAGTCATTGTTTGTTTCAACATGTTCCCAAACTTAGCAAAATAAAGATAAGCAGTGTGGCAGTCGAAGGCTGTGTGCCACGCAGGAGCTTACTACTTGAGAGCTAGCTGATATTTATAATTACTAGAGCATGCAATATATGTATATATATATATATATATAAACTGCCTTTATCTCGCCCCATGTTCAGGCGCCAAAAGAGACTGTCGTGGGTTGACCCCGGCTAGGTGCCAGGTACCCACTCAGTTGATCTATCACTCCCTTTTCCACTGGGACAGGGGAGAGAAGAATATGGGGAAAAAACTAGCAGGGTGAGATAAGGCAGTTTATTACAGCAGGAAAATAAAGAAAACAAGAAGGTATCTGCGCACGCAAGAGCTGAGGAGAAACACAATCAGTCTCTACTTCCCATCAGCAGTGATGTCCGGACACTTTCGGGGAATCAGGGCTTCAGCACACGTAATGGTTGCTCAAGAAGGCAAACATGGAAGACTCCTGAGTGCCTCCCCCTCCTTGTCTCTTCCTTCCCTTATATATCTGAGCTGATGTCATATGGTATGGAATATCCCTTTGGCTGACTGGGGTCAGCTGGCCTGCTGGTGTCCCCTCCCAGGATCTTGCCCATCCCCATCCCCTTTGGTGTGGGGAAGGAATGTCAGAGGGACAGCACTGCTTGGCGGTAGCCAAAACACTGCTCTGTTATCAACACCAGCTACCAATACAAAACACACCGCTGTAAGGGCTGTAAGCTTTAACCCAGTCAGACCTCATACCGTGGTTTAAGTCTGAGACAGACATTCCCACCAGGGGAAAAAGCGACCAAACACCATCACCAGTTAAACAAAGTTTTCTTCTCTGTTCTCCTAGGAGTGTTTTGTGTTGCCTGTATTTGAACAAGGTTTAGCTTTAATCTCAACTGAAGTGAGGTGCCTGACTGCAGAAAGTAAAGCAGTCCATAAAAATGGGAATTATGTTTCTTAAATGCACTGACTGACAACACAACTCTTACATGGAGTGAATGATACCTTTGTGCAAAGACTAATTCATGTTCATTAAAAAATTAAGTCAAATTACAGGTGAGTGAGGCAGTATTGGGAAGTTCATCTGTATTTTCACACCATTATACAATGCCAAGATTTGCTTCTTCAGATTTTATACAAATAGCACAACAAAACTTTTCGAGTATTCACCACTCTTAAATTTACCTTAATCACACAGTCAGTAATTCCTCCTTCACTTTCTTTCCCCTACTTTTCCCTTATCTAGTGTTTTCTCCCTATTATCTCAGATACAAACTAGTATGGTAAAATACTTTACTAAAAATGGAATATTTCTTCCTATCAAGAGTAGTCATTTACCATTCTGTTATATCCAGCTTTTTCTGTTGTTAAGTCCTTGTCTCTGGTAGACTTAATTCAGTGCATTTCTGCAGCTGCATAGGTTGACTGGTATTAAAAAGAAATGCAAAAATTTATGCGTAAGGGACCTCTGAGGCCAGTTTTTCCCTAGGAGATCAAGGGAGGTATGGGGATGGAAAAGGGTTTGGTTCGTCCATAACGGGTGTATTCTGTGTTTTTCTGTACAGCGATCTCTCTTATATTATCTAATTGGAAAAATAATTTTTAGGTGTAAGTAATAACTTCTGGTGTCCATATAATAGATGTGAATGAGAACATAATATCTCAGCAGTAGTTCAGGAAGACATTATCCTCAAAAAGTGACAGAACCAAAAATATTTCTAGGCACATGAACATGGTCAGCATCATCAAACTCTTCCCCCAACAGCTATGCAAAGAGAATAGTATTTTGTCTCCTTAAACCCAGTGTTCCATCTTGTACAATGATGCTGGGAGCATTCAGTATTCCTCCCTTTCAACAAGTGCATCAATAATGGACTTCCATGTAGATGTGCTGAAAGGCATTCCTGAACCTAGGGAAGGAACACGTTGCTTTGCACAGTTATTTTCTTAAATGAAACACAATTGTTAGCACTAAGCCTTCCAACAGTTTTGGAATGTATGTTGTCACTACATCTCTCTCCGGGGTGAGATGGGAAGATGTGCAATACCACAAAAACAATAACCATGAAAACAAAAGATACAGTTAACCAATGTAACTTTCTAATAGATTTATATTAATCTAAACATATTTTATTTGGGTATCTGAGACAATTATCCTAAACGTAGACCAAACAGTGGCATATTCTACTATTATACTCAGTACTCCAACAAGGGTTTTGGCAGCAGATAACTCACACTTTATCCATCTTTGCATGTGGTAATACACCCAAAGCATGTCATTTGTCAGCATAATGACGACCTGTATTCCTTGAATGCCTAGAGGAAAAGGTTTAACTGCAACATTGTTTCTGGCTAAGGGGCAGTCATCTAAAAAGCTTGAAATTTACGCCTCTTGTTAGTTTCACAATATCTGGGAGATCTGGTACAGTATGTTCCTGAAAAAGCCCTGCTTAAATTTGTGGCCAGTTTCTCCCAGGCTATGTTCAAGGCAGAGAGCATGCATGAGTTCTTTTATTTAGGTTCTGCAGCAAGGTATCAAAGAACTGAGGTAACCTGACAACTTATCATTTTAAGAAAATAGATTTAAAATTAAAAGTGTGAAATCATCTGGGCTCTGCAACCTCTCAGGACTTCAGTCCTTTCTGAGTACTGCAGCACTGGAGATCAGTTGGTCAGAAGAGGATCCGATGATATGTAGAAAGGAACAGACTACTACAATTTTTTTTCCTCTTTTCTAATGTATTTCAAGGATTATTGGTATAGAAAGTCCATCAACCTCTGACAGAGGTATGATTAAGAAGTAAAATGCAATGTGCAATGAGCTACCTAGCCTTGGTGGAGCAATTTGGAATCCAAAGTAGGTCACAAGTCAATTAATTTTGTGGACTTGACCTTGTACTCAGTGGATATTTAATCCCATCACAAAACCACTGGATAATGTTATAAAAACCAATTTTGAAACAGCCCTTTTGGGACAATATTTTTATCTTGGAAACTGGTTTCTGCTGAAAAGATACCAAGAGTTAGGATAAAAACTCTTCTGAAAAACTATTCTTCTCCTACATCATGTGCACTTCCATATTGATAGGGCAACAGCTGGATATTTCAATTCTATTCAAATTTTAGATATTTGAAAACTTATACAGAAAATGTGATTAGAAATACAATCAGGGCATGAAAACTACACCTTTCAACTCTACAGCTCCTACTCAGTTTAAACAGTAATTACTATATTTTCTTGTTTCTTCTACCTTTTTTTTTTTCTTCCTCTGTTATGGTCAATACCCTGTCCTGCTACTGAGGCTTAGCAACAGCCAGTGAATAGCCTCTATATGAATAGCATTAGAAAGGAGTCCACTATGACAACTTCACAGCAAATGGAAGAAGTACCTGTAGTGAAGGATAGAATCTGTCCATTAAACTTTGTATTTATGATCAAATATTATAAAATCAAGAATATTGAGATCTGGGATTATTCCAATTATGAACTTGCTCCTTTTCCTTATCCTGTGTTGTTCTTACTGAGAAAAACAAAACAAAACAAACCCCCATGTGCTTTGAGCTGAATTAACTGTAACTGAAATTCTTGGCATCTTTAAAGACAAATAGAGTCAGACAGGCAGTGCTTTGTACCAACAAAGCATTCCATATTGAACTTCTTTGTTTTCTTTTACATGTATTTGCTTTTGTTTCTATTTTTAAAAATAAAATGTTGGAGGATGGCCATCTGACATTGGGGTGTGGCCTTTTTCTGTATTTTTCCTCTACAAATGAATGTAGATTGGAAATTAAGTGTGAGGTTAGGCTCTTTAATGCAATCCATAGAAAAGTCAACCCCCAAATTTTAAAACTCTTCACAGTTGTTCTGTTAACAAGACAGTGCACACGAGATGCCTGGAGTAAGAAACAAATTAGTTAAATTTTTCAAGTTTTCCATTGAAACTATGGAACTGATTTTCATTTACATTACTGAATACCAAGGAATCCCTCAATGCTAGTGATGGTTGAGAAGCAACCTGGACCTGTGGCAGGGTCATCCACAGGCTTTTGACTATTGTGGCAACTTAGGAGTGTGTGGACGATGAGGACACATTCCAGAACTTCTCTGTGGGGAATTGGGGCCCCAACAAACTTGGGCTCCAAAAGGCTGAATAAGTTTCACCAAGAATCCGAACAGGGGAGGAAAGGAGACCCACACATACCAGGAACTTCTGTGAGAAGGAAAGAACTTATCAGGAAGGTAGGTTAAAAAAAAAAAGTTAGATAAGTTTAAGTATTTGACTATTCAAAGCAGTTGGGTACTTTCCATCAGATGCAGGAAATCCAGTAATGCATTTTAATGAAGAAAAAAGTGACTTCAGTAGATAATACTGCTCATGTATTAATAATATACTTTATGCTTTTGCTTCAGGCCTATAAATATTTTGCTTGACTGCTGTTACTGTTGGTTTCCACTTTTCTCATCATCTATTTTCTCCATCTATTTGTTTTAATAAAAAATGAATAACAATTGTAATTTAGCAAGTGATTTATCTTTGATAATCTAGATATCTAAAAGTTAAGTATAAAATTAGACTGATATAGTTGTTCAGGCCTTCCCTGTAACTGATAGAGATAAATAGACACCTTCAAATAATGACTGAACCCCTATATAACATAGGGATTAGACAGATTGAATATATTAAACCTATTTTTTCTCTTGCTTTCTCTCTTCACTTCAGAGGGAGTATGCAAAAGGACTGTACACCTCTTGTCCATCTTTCAGAGAGTGGAAACTAGGTAAAGTTAATTCTAATGCTGCTGCATGGCGTGAATAATCCCCCATACAGTGGAGTTCTGAGCTGCTTGATGTCTCCAGCAGTTATTACGACCTAAATTAAAGCAATATATTTAGTAATATTTTAACTGGAGAGGAGTGAGAAATGTCTCTATTTTGTCTGCTGCTGTATTTCACATCAGACCACACATTAATGCTGAGAGAACTAATAAAATAATAACTCTGATCCCAATAAGTTAAATTATGTTTAATTCCCTTCCCCCTCAAGAAGGAAACGTGATCTTAAACTGCATAGTTTTTTATATATTTAGCCAATACCTACCATTTTAATGGAAATATCTTTTATGCTGCAACTTAGAATTAAATATTGAAATGGAAAGGCATTACTTTATGTAGCCAAACATTTTTGCAATTAAACTCTACTTTGTCCTTATGAGAGGCTCTGGTGTCTGTTCTTAAGATAAAAATGTGTATTGTGACAAAACATCTGCAGAACACAGCTGTGGAAAGATGCACTAAATCACAAAAATACTTATTCGCAAGGTAAATGAGCTGAAAAACTGGTTTTGTATCCCTTGTCTTGGTAAAGAGCAGAAAAAATCCGTTACCACAACACTGTCTACACTTACTGCCTTTTTCTTCAAGGGTCATTAAATATTTCAGATAACAATTGACCTAATTAACTTTAAAACAGTTAAGAATTCTAATCCTCCAACCAATGTCAAATGGGTGAAAAGAAATAAGGACAAACTCTAGACCGTACAAAAATACAGTAGCTCAACAGTGGTGTTCCCTCTGATATCCATAGGTGTAAGCTCAGCAGGGATCAATAGCAATTTTTTGCTGGTCTAAAGTGGTGATTGCTGGTTGCCTTTAGGGCAAATTCCTATAGTAACTTCTTTTGCAAGACATTGCACAAAGCTTGTGGAGAAAGAAAAGTGACACATTTTATCACACCATAAGATATAACTAAAAACCAGGCAAGGTTGAGAGTGCATGATGGATGAAATAAAAACTTCTGGGTTTTCTGTCTAACAAGAGACATTACATCATATGATATGCTGCATATCTAATAGGCATTTATTGGTTTCTTTGTCCATTTCTAGACTATGTCACTAAGAACATAAATCCAGTGTCATTGGTCTCTGAACTTAATAAAAAAATCATGTTTGCCTAAGACCTAAAATAATGTACAGCACAACACTTTAACTGTACCCTTTACCAAGGAATAGCTAGAGAACACCTGGTTGCCTTTCTAGATATTCGATAAGCATTTCCAGAGTTACTGGTATTCTCAGAAACATCGCTAGTTTCATCAAGTTCTTTCAAAGCATCAGAAAGTTGTAGGCCAAAGGGGTTTATTAAATGACATATAGAAAAATTTAATAATACGCTGAGAACAATACTAGGCTGCTGTATTCAAAGACTATTTTTGGATTTTCTCTTTAACACCAGGAGAACCACAGATGTGGCTAGATTATTGGTGGATCAAAAGTTAACCATGAGCTGGCAGTGCCCTTGCAGCCAGGAGGGTCAATGGTACCCTGGGGTGCATTGGGAAGAGTGTGGCCAGCAGGCCGAGGGAGGTGATCCTGCCCCTCTACTCAGCCCTGGTGAGGCCATTCCTGGTGCTGTGTCCAGTTCTGGGCTCCTCAGGACAAGAAAGAAAAGGAGCTACTGGAGAGAGTCCAGTGGTGGGCCACAAAGGTGATTAAAGGCCTGGAGCATCTCTCTTATAAGGAGAAACTGAGGGTGCTAGGCCTGTTTAGTCTGGAGACAACTGAGAGGGATCTTGTCAGTCCATATCAGCCTTTTCTTCTCCAGGACAAACAACCTTAACTCTCTCAGCCTGTGTTCCCATGAGAGATGCTCCAGCCATTTGATTATTTTTGTGGCACTCCTCCAGAGCAACACTAATAGAGGCCACATGTTTCTTGTACTGCAGACCTCAGAGCTGGATGCAACACTCCAGGTGGTGTCACCAGAGTGGAGTACAGGGGCAGAATCAGCTGCCTTGACCTGCTGCCCATGCTGCTTTTGATGCAGCCCAGAATGCAGTTGCCTTTCTGCTTCAAGCTCATGGTGCCAGCTCACGTACTATTTTTCAATCAACCAGTAGCCCCGAGCCCTTTGCAGGGCTGCTCTCAGCCAGGTCATCACCCAGTCTGTACAGACATTGGGAATTGCTGCAACCCATTTGCAGGACCTTGCACTTGGCCTTGTGGAACCTCATGAGGTTTGCATGGGTCCATGACTCTAGACTGTCAAAGTCACCCTTATCTTCCCTCAGGCATATCAACTGCACCACTCCGATTGTTCTAACTTTAAAGGTTTGGGGATCAAAATTAGGTATGAAGATTAATTTTTGTAGTCTAGATTATTTGATTTTGTTGTGAGATAAGGATTAATAATAGGCAAAAGCAGGCTTATACTTTAAGGAATACAAAAAGGAATTTTATTAACAGACTTAAAACAGGAATACTAATCAGGCATCAACACCAAACCTCTTAGAACACTCTTTTCCCCTCCCCACCTTTCTTATTTTCTTTCTTGCTGACTATACAAAAGGTAACACTTCAACTTATAGTTAATCTACCACCTCTGGAACAAAACAGTTTTCTTAATTTATGTAGAGAGAGAAGCTTTCTTTTGTTTTATCATGTTGACTCCCATAGGAAACATAGTTTCTATGGTTATTAGCTTTCTAGTAAGCGATTCTCTCCTTGAAGGGAGGCATTTGCTTTTCCAGACCCCTTCCCATTTCAGTAGCTTTCCCAGGGCTACACCAATGGACATATGATGGTCATTAAGGTGTTCTTTTTAGAACAAATGTTTCTATTACAGTGACAACGACATCTCCTTACTTTATCATTAGCAACACAAGTCGTCTTCTACTGTTTTTTTCTGGGGCAAGGAAAGAAAAATCTTAATACACAAAAGTCTCAGTCTACTGCTTATAACTTAGAACATTACATTCCCTTTTTCTCACTTCTTTTAGACCATTATTCATATATTACAGGATGTATTACAGCTAACTTTATCAACATGTTTTTACAAAAGGACTTTCAGCAGTAAAGCACTCCTCATCTCTTCCTTCTTTGAAAAATAAGCTTAGTTATAGTCATTAACTTAAAGTCTCTATGTTGTACTTTTTGTAGGTGCTTTTATTTTTATGCTCTTTCTGTGTGAGAAGGAGAAATGAATGTTTTTAAAGTCTTATTCTGATATTAGAAAGAAGCAGTTAATTTGTCTTTCGGCTGAGCAATGGTCACGTGGCTTTTGCCCGCGTGGTTTGAATGTTGTTAAGTCCATGCCTGAACTGAAGGAAGAGAACTCGTTCATGCCGGCTCTCATCTAAGCCGCTTTTGAATTGTGCTGCAGGGGGCTGGTTCAAGCCCCTCTTCCGTGCCGGAGTGTGCGGGGGGCGGGGGGAGGGGGGGGGGGGGGGGTGGGGCCGCCCAGCGGGAGTTACACCCGAGCTGTGAGAGGGGCTCAATCTGAGTCTTTTCTCCCTCCCACGCAGAGTTGCAAGGAGTAAACGAAGCCACACCCGAGCTAGTGAGGTAGGATTTTAAGGAGAGTTTTAATAGCAGGGAGCATGGTTGCCACCTGCTGTTCATGGTAACTGAAGCAACCTGAAAATGTCACTAGAGTCCTGTTACTGGGCTGCACAGTAAGTGATAGTTACATCACCAAAAGGATGAAAAAAATATGCCAGCATATACTGTCTGGACTATCTGTCTAGATATTTGCAGAGCATCTGTGGAAAGTGTCTGTACATTGGAGCAGATAAATAACTCAGGATTTTTAATGCCTATTTTGGTAGTAAGTTTGAAGCTAAAAGCCTATTGTTACAGGAGAGAAGAAATTTGAAAAAAGCAGGAAGCAGCCAAAAGAAATCTGAGGAAACTCTAATAAAAGCTACTGGGGTATTTTTTCTCCACACACTTATCGGCCACACTTTTATTAGGTTGTTTAATTATTGCTCAAGAATATTCAACACAACTCACTAGGTTGTAGTCCTAGTTTTACTTTCTCAGCCAGAAAAAAAAGCAGCAAATCATGAGAGGTGAACTCATTTTCTTGATTCCTCTCAATTGATCACATACTTCTTTTTGGTGAAATTATTTTCAAGACATAGTCTGTCTTGACATATATCACCTGCTGTGAATAAAGGTGCTTTAATCTGGAAAGGAGAGAACAAGTCTAATACTCTGTAGTGTTAACCCTTGCAGGATTAGTTCTATCATTACAGGCTCTATTGTCTCATTTACTCACTCCACTGTCCTGTATTTCCCAGTCTCCACCAAATGCTCTGTGAAGGTTCTGCCTTTTTGGCCACAAGTACTGTCTGTAGCAGATGGCCTCATTCTCCTCACCTCTTCCCAAGAACAGTTTATCAAGAAGTTCATCTTCTACAGAAAACCACTGAAATGTGACTCTGTCCCTCCCCTGTAATCTTCCTCTCCCTCCTTCTCCTTTTCAAGGATATTTAACCAGTCTATGAAGACTTTATGATTTAACCTAGCTATTACTTTTAGCAGAATTGGTTAAACATTAGCATTTAGGTTTTGATCATTAAGCACCAGAGTTTGAAGGCTTAGGATTGATGGTTACACAATTTAAGATAACTTAAAGAATTTTACATTTGAGAAAGTGCTGATGTTCCATTTTAGGTCAAGCCAACTCCTCTTCCCCAGTGACACGTAGTGATGACTACTCTCTCCCTATCACTTGGACTCACCGACCAGTGGTAGTACTAAATATGGTGGAACAAATTTATGGTACAAATCCAATGTATTTGTTACCCAGATCTTGGCCCATGGGTGTTAGTTGGGCACAGTTTGACAGTTACTGAGGGTATACTGTCAGCTTCTACCACCCTCTCAGTAACTGACTCATCTGACCAAATTTGACAAAAAGGGCCGATCAATGTGGTTACTGTACATATTGGTGGCCACTCCGGCCAGTCCTTCAGAGTGGAGTGACACCCTGGCCACACAATCAACCACAGTCCATGGTAAACCAGTGGAAGATGAAATTGTTTTGATGATATTAGAATCTTATAACTAAAGGAATTTTATCATGATGTGTCACATGCCATGAATTTGGGAAAAGAATTCTACCAATTTTGACAAAGTTGGATGGGTCACTCATACTTTTCCCAGAAAAGGGACATATAAAAATTATATATGTTTGATAACTAACAAAAGTTGGAAAGTTCTCACACCTAGGCAGATGTAAATACTTTGGTGTGAGTGGGTTGGTGCATTATATGAGCAGACAGAGATAAGTTAGCTTTAAATCAAGTATGCTAAATGAAGGGATGAATATCAAAAGAGTTTTCAAATCCACTTTTCATACTGTCATCTGATGGCTCAGTAAAATTCTAGGTGCAATTCTAGTGGGACTCAGCACAGCATTTCCACTGTGATTGAGCTATTTGATTGACTTCTGCTGCAAACATTGAAAAGGATAAAAAAGTGTCCTTAGTAAAAATAAATAAATAATAAATAAAAATTAAAAAAAATACTGTCTCTGAAAGCTGTTACAAATGGTTATGAATCAAGGAATCTTATTCATCTTATTAGTTGGTTTCCTTAGTGCTTTGAATTCAAGGTACATATTAGCACCTTCTAAAATAAATGTATTGTACCAGCAGCTCTCAAACTGATCTCTGAGGTACCAGTATTCTGCAAAGCCAATGCAATTACTCAGTTGTACCATTTATTTTAGTATATTTAATATCAGTCACTAAAGGTACATTTTAAATTAAATAAGTCGGGTCTCCTTACTCCAGAAACAGTCTAGTATAAAGTAAGATTAATTTCCTTGCTCTGGTGTATGATATGCTACTGACCTTGCCTTCCTCTGATGAGCTGAAAGCATGCAAAAAAACCCTGTAAAGTACTCAGAACTCAGAAAGATGTGGGTGGATCTTTAGTTCTTGCAAATCTCACATGATTTAGAACAGTTTTTCCCAGTTTGCAATCAGTGGTCCACAAAGGACACACCAGACATATGGTGTGACTTCCTTTCTTTCTAAATATTAAATCATATTAAATGACACTAAGAAATAGAGAAAATACTTTCCCAATATTATTTTTCCATATAGACACATGCTGCCATAAGGTTGTTGTTTAACTGGAGACAGATGTGGTCTGCAAGTCACATTCCTTTTAAAGTATGATCCATTATGCAGATGTATTGTCAAACACTGATGACTGCTTTGCAGGGTAGCATGATAGAAAAGCTATAAGGGCATCCTTATGTCAGTGTGATCAATTAAGCATTGTTTGTGTATCCTAGCTCCCACTGATTTGATGTAGCCTTTGCCATCCACAAAGAATGCAAAGGGGATAGCTAGCTCACAGGAGGATCTCTTCAAGTATCCTCAGTATGGAGGTAATGGGTCACGGTAGCACTGCTTGATTTCCCTGCATTTTGTTTTGTGGCTATCTCAATAGAGACCTTAAATTCTTTCTTCATCTCCCTAACTTTTCTAAGGTAAAAAGAAGTTTGCATTTGAAAGGAAAACCACAGGTGTTTAGAACATTAGAACAATACGTGGCTAGGACATTTTGTAAAGTGGAATTTAAAATGACACCACTTTCTCCGGAACCATTTAATGGATCTAATTTAAATATTTTAAGAAACAAAACCTATAGCTGTGTGAGAAAACAACTCATCTGATATAAGTGGGGTATTAAACTGAAGATTAGTATTACTCATTTGTTAGTTCTGCATTCTGTATACAACACAGAGTGTGACTGTGCTGTGCACAGACTGGTGTTCTGTCAGCAATTTTGGTAGAGATTGTGTATTACAGCTACCATTTGACTGGGCACCACCATTTTTGTTGTAATTAATTTCTGAGTATATCTTCTGAAACTGAATTTATGTTCCCATCTCCTTGAAATTCTGAGTATTACCCAGAAATGAACCACTTAAGGTGAGGAACACGGTACCAGACATAGTCTTCTTGTCAGACTCTGCTTAAGCAGCATGTGACTGGAAAATTTATTGAAATTGGCAGTCCAAAGCAAGCTTTCGTGGTCATCCATGAGTAATCAGTACTAGAAAAGTTTGATGGATTTGGTTTACCCTTGCTTTAAGATGATCATATGGGCATGTCCTGGGTTAGTCAGGAGGGGTCAAAATCTAGGAAGTGACCTATGCTGCAGGAAGTGATACAACTTCCTTCTTTAGAAAGAGAGCCAATAACCAGGTAGTTTTAAGGATTGATATGTAGGTAAATCAATTAAAAAGCTGATCTGCCTTCAAGGAAAAATCACATAAAAGCCGAGAAGCTCTGAGACTCTTCCTCTTTTGGCCTGATGCTGTTTAGAGAGGAGCATCTCCCGGCTTCTCTCCCTGGTAAAGCCCCCACCCCCCTGCTTCCAAAAGAGAGAGGTGGGGGGGGGAGGGAAGGGAGGTTTAGGGTGGCCGTGCAGCTGCAGCTGGGCATGGGGGAGGAACCAGCCTGGTACTCGGGAGATACAGTTCAGCTGACATGTCATCTACACTAGACAGGGCCAAGCCCCTGCTCCACGCCAGGCAAGGACTGGGCAGGACTCCATCCAGTTCGGGCCAGGCCCTGCCCTGTCTCCCTGGGCCCGGCTGGCCTTACCAGGCCGAGCCAGCTTCATAGAGCCAGGCCACAGAGACTCTGAGTGCTTCTGCCATCCAGCTCGGACCTGTTCAAACAGCCCAGAAGAGACCACATGATCGTCACACTGCCGGGAAGAGAGAGGGAGAGAGATTAACTCTATCCAAGCCTGGACTAAACTTGCAGACACCCATCCTTCCTTGCACAGAGAGAGGAATGAGTGAGGACATCTACATAAATGCAGCATAGAGACTTTACAGTCAGTGAGGAAAGCAGAACCGATGCCTAGAGGGAGGTGCATGAGAAGTGCTTCAAGTGTGAAGCTGAAAATTCTTTTGGGGAACCATGGCTGGGGACTGAGCTAATAAATTCCCTGGAATATATGAAGATATAGTCCAAAGGGGGGATGTGAGGTTCTAATTGCAGCCAGTGAACTGAAATACCTGGGTAAAGACAAGTAGGTGTTGAAATAAGTACAGCCTGATGAGAAACTTGAACCAAGAGAGAGGAGAGGCTGTGACCCAGAGCCCTGGTCCCGGGGGGAATACCAGAGAACTTGTGTTGTCAGGAGAACCTGTGTTGCTCAGCACAGAAGAAGGGATTTTCTTTGTTGCTACAATTGAACTGTTCATCCTTAAAAAGGTACCCCGTAGACTGTTCATGACCCACCATAGTGGCTGTGGGGAGGCTACTGGTGTGGGAGGAGGGATCCACCACAAGCAGATTTTTCTTCTGGGCGGCAGCTGGTGCTGAGGCTGAAGACCCATAAAAACCGATTTTTCTTACAGAAAATCCATGGTATAAACAAAAGAGACTTGTCTCCCTAAATGAACTGGAACAAGAGCTATATCAGAGGTGGTAAACTGACTGGAGGTCAAAGTGTTGTCTTTTGTGTGTTGTCAGGGAGAAAGAAATGGAGAGGTGGGGGAAGGAGGGGTGGTCTCAGGAGTTTGTTCTGGTTTTTTCTTGGTTTTTTTCCTCTTTTCCTCATTGTCTTAGGTGTAATAATAAACTTTCTTTACACTCTATAAAGTCTGTGCCTGCTTTGCCTACTCCTAATCCTCATCTCACAGCAAACATCCGGTAAATTTTTGTAAGTATGCTGGCATTTGGCCAGAATCTTGAAAAGGCGAACTGGAACCACTTCAGGGGACCTATGTTGTATATCTTTGTTTAAAACTATGGAAAGAGGGGGAACAAAATATGACATAACTAAGCCAAGAATATCTGCAAAATAAAGAAAGCTGTTCTGTGTCGCCCTGAATTTTTAGTGTGCTGTGTTGATACTTAGTAGAAATGGTTCTCATAGATTTTATGTAAACATAGTCCATGTTTTGCTAACTGGCCAAGGATTGTTTTGTACCTTTGGTATTGTTTTCTCATTCCTTTCCCAAGGGCGGGGAAGGTTGATGGACTGTGTTCCTTACCTATGGAGTTGGAGAGGTGGTAACCTCATTGTCCAATCCACAGCTGTCTGTGACAAGATATGTAAATGTAAGAATAAAGAGGGCTGGGCGCTCTTCTGCTCTCCTGCCCAGCCTTGATGGCTCTGACCTAACCTGAGTGCCTGATTTCTTCGTGTCCAACTGTGCGACATCTGGTGGCCCGTACGGGGAACTGCAACAAAGCTCAGGTAAAGCTCAGGTGAAAAAAGTTTTTTAAAATTTATTATGGGGGTCTCTAAGATGTCCCCGAGCGACGCTTTGGCGTTGGAAGTTCTCGAAATATTCTTAGAAAGCGAGAACAGGAATTTTTGCAGGTCAAATTTAGAGCAATTATATTTTTGGACCAAGGCGATGGGGTTTTTCCCTGACGAGGGCAAATTCCTGTCTAAAAAGACATGGATGGTCATGGGAAAAGAATTGAAAGGTCTGCTATCGGAGACATATAGTGAAACGATGGCGAAATTACTAGTAACTTGGAGACAGGTGAATTCTGTTATCCAAAGCCAGGAGAGCCCCTCTGGCAGGATTACGCCTGCCAGCTCGCTCGGAGGATTCTCCGAGCTGTTTGGGGGGGTGAAGGAAGAAGAGCGTGGCTCGGAGCCAGCATCTGAGCCTGAAACCCCTAGCCCAGACTGTGAGGGCGGAAACGCCCCCCCCCAGAGAGCATTTGGCTTGGTAGCCTGCCGATTTCTGTTGAGAGATTGGCTTTGGAAAGTCCCGCGGAGTCGGCATGGAGGGCTTTGCCCCTTCTCGACTCCGGGGAACCGGCGGAGCGGGTGTCACCGCCCCCCCGCACGGCGGGGGAGACGGGGAGCGAGAAATGCCCCCTCCCTGTGCCTTTCCTGTGCTAGGCAAACAGGAGAATTGGAAAGCCTGCACAGTGGAATGCCCTAGTTGTGGCGTTCTTGTCAGTGGCCCCCCCGGCGCGGTGGGGGCAGAAATAAAATCGCTGTCTGAAGCTGATGACGTAGCCGGCGGAGAGCCGGGCAACGGCACCGCTCGCCCCCCGCTCCCACAGGGGCGGGGGAACCGCTCTGGTCCCCGAGCTGCCCGCCGCCTGAGGCGCGCAGGCGCGGCAGCGCTCAGGTGGCCGCTGAGCCGAGCTCCGGGGCGGGGAGCGCCCCCGGGATCCTGCCGCCAGCTCCGAATGTGGCAGAAGGCGCGTTTATTTTCCCCCCCGCTCCGGGCCGGGCGGCGCAACCCCGCCCGCCCCCGTCCGGATCCTTTGCTTTGGCGCGGCACTGCGCAGCCACCCTAGAGGAGCCGCCGCTCCCAGCGGGCCAGCACCGGCCGGGGGAAAAGGGGCCGGGCCTCGCCCCGCCCTTCAGTGGTGGACAGCGCGGGCTCCAGCAGCGATGACTCAGCAGTTTTGTCCGAGGGACATAGTAAACAAATAAAAGCTGAAAAAACGGCGAAGAAGCCGCAGCCGCCCCGGGACCACAGATCCCGGGAGAGCGGGTCTGTGTTCAGTGGCCTCTGGACCCTGCCAGGGTGCAGGGTGACGGCATGCGCCAGAGATAAGGCGAAAGTAGAGGAAAATTATGATTGTCCTAAAGCCCGTCACCGTGAGGCGTGTGCCAGCAAATCTCAGAGCCCTGTGCCAGCTCAAGTCCCTGTGATAAGCAAGGGACAGGATACAGCAGATGCTGCAGAATCACAAGGGTTGCAGAATTTTCTTGTTTTTCTCGGTGCTGGTCAAAATTCGGTAATGCAGATGCATGAAGCCTCCAAAAATGTGGGCACCGCCGGTCGTAAGATGGTTGCCCTGTCTACTGCCCCGCAGCCAGCCAGGTCAGGGCGGCAAGGTGGGCAGTGGAAAAAAAGGAGTGCTAAACTTAGAAAGAAACCAAGAAAGAAAGTGCAGAAAGGCAGGATTGTCATGTTTCTCTGTCCGAAGTGTGGAAAACCAAACCACACTGCAATGGAGTGCAAAGCTGCAGCTCCTGTCAAGAGTCAGTTTTCACTGAGCTCAGGAAAGGGGGGGGCAGAGCACGCAGGGGAGACGTGCTCAGACACAAATGTCTCTCCAAACCCTAGAGCCGATGGAGGTCTGCTGGGCCAGCTCGCAGCCACCACCAGTGGCTCAGCAGGTGTGGATGTCTGCACGGCAGCAACAGGAGTCTTAGAGTCGTACGCAGTGCACAAGGTCCCTCTAGATGCTTTTGGTCCCTTGGGCAGTGGCATGAGTGCTTTCCAATTGGGGAGATCTAGTGCCACCTTTCAGGGTGTCATTGTGCATCTGGGACTCATTGATGCGGATTATACAGGACGCATCTTTGCCATGGTTTCCACACCCACCCCCCTGGTCACAATTCCTGAAAAAACATGAATTGCTCAACTTGTCCCTTTTAAGTTTTCTGTTCACAGGACAGAACCAAGGTCACGAGGAGACAGCTGCTTTGGTTCCACTGGACCACCTCAGGTTCTCTGGACTGCTGTCATGACCGAACAACGTCCTGAGATGCAATGCACATTGTCCATCCCTGATGCTACACCGTCAAAGATCTCTCTCCGTAGGCTTCTTGACAGTGGTGCGGGCGTCACAATTCTCTCCCTAGCCGCTTGGCCTCTGCAGTGGCCATTGGACCCAGTGGGGGCATCTGTAGCGGGATTGGGAGGGACGAAGCGCTGCTGCGTGAGCCAGAAGCCGGTGGTAATAACGAACTCAGAGGGACAAATGTCCATGATTAGGCCTCATGTTGCTGAAACTGGTTTTAACCTCTGGGGGAGGGATGTCATGGCGGCATGGGGAGTGTGCATCGGGACAGATTTTCACTTGGGGCCACTGCGTTGAAGGGCGCAGTGTGTCTTACGCCTCCTATACGGTGGCTGTCGGACAAACCGATCTGTCAAGAACAGTGGTCCCTTCCTAAAGATAAACTAGAAGCCCTTCACAAGTGTGTTCATCACCACTCTAGATTTGCATCCCACAGGTATCATTGGCCAATGGAGTGACAAATGGTCTGAATTTTTGCACATCCTGGAATGGGTCTTTTGCCCCATCAGCCGCAGAAGACGGCAACTGCATTGTTCGAGCTGATTGCTCGCTTGATAGTCAAATGCCGACAACGGTGTTTGAAAATTGATGGGTGCAGATCCCGCAAAAATTGTACTACTAAATAGCGGGGAGATTTTGATTGGAGCTTTTTCACTGCAAAGTGCTCTAGAAAATTTTTTAGGGCAGATCATGTATCATCTGCCCAGCCACCAGTTGTCAGAAGTGGCAAAACTCACAGAGATTTCTCTGAGACCCAAACACAGTCAGGAGCCAGTGCAAGGACCAACAGTCTTTACTGATGGTTCAGTCAGAACCGGAAAGGCCATTGTTACTTGGAGGGATGGATCTGAGTGGCAGGTTCTGGAAGGCCATGAGGTTAACTCAGCCCAATTGGTTGAGTTGAGAGCTGCTCTTATGGCATTTCAAAGATTTTCCCAGCAACCTTTCAATTTGGTCACGGACTCTGCCTATGTGGCTGACATAGCAAAGAGATTGAGTTATTTCGTTTTGAAGATGGTCGATAATGTTGATCTGTTTCATTTGCTGAAGGCCCTGTGGTGTGTCATTCAGGAACGGGTTCATCCCTACTATGTTCTGCATGTAAGGAGTCATACCAATTTGCCAAGGTTCATAGCGGAAGGTAACGCGAGGGCTGACAAGTTGGCTAACCCGGCATGGGTAGCACCTCAGCCTGATACACTCGCACAGGCCAAGGCATCGCATGGTTTTTTCCATCAGAACGCACATACGCTGCAGAAGCAGTTTCAGTTGACGCCAACTGAGGTCCGTGACACTGTCGAATCGTGTGACGACTGACACGCACTGGCTGCGCCTTTGCCGGCGGGGGTAAACCCCAGGGGCCTTAGGGCCTTGGAGATTTGGCAGACTGACGTAACCCAAGTTGCTGAATTTGGCCGGCTCAAGTATGTGCATGTCACGGTGGACACCTTCTCCTCTGCCATGTGGGCTACCGCTCACACTGGAGAGAAGGGCCGCAATGTCATTGCCCACTGGAGGCAGGTCTTTGCCGTTCTAGGCATACCTTCTACCGTGAAGACCGACAATGGTCCTGCTTACGTCTCGAAAGAGGTGAGGCAGTTCCTGCAGTTGTGGGGTGTGTCGCACAAGTTTGGTATTCCCCATTCTCCGACTGGGCAAGCTATTGTAGAGCGTGCTCATGGCACTCTGAAGCAGGTGCTTCAAAAACAAAAATGGGGAATGCAGGGTGAAACCCCGCACAGTCGGTTGGCAAAAGCTTTATATACTATTAATCGCCTTACGGTACCGCAGAAATCCAATAATCCTGTCATTTTGAACCACCATCTCTCGTTGCAGGCTTCAGACGAGGCATAGCAATCTCGAGCGAAGGTTCGGGTGAAGAATTTAGTCACCAAACAATGGGAAGGTCCTTACGATCTGATCGCATTGGGGCGCGGGTATGCTTGTGTGTCCACAGATATTGGGGCGCGCTGGGTACCTGCAAGGTGTGTCCGTCCTGACCTGCGACCACAGAGGAAAATTCCGGCCGACAAGCAAGGTGGAAGCCGTGACCAGAATGAAAGTGATCAAGTGGGTGGACCATCGAGTGATGACTCAGATGAAGAGTGTTCATTCTGATGGTCCTTCCACAAACAGAGGATGAACATTGTTCATTTTTCTTTTTTCTTTTTTTCTAAGGAAAAAAGGGTGAGATGTCGCCCTGAATTTTTAGTGTGCTGTGTTGATACTTAGTAGAAATGGTTCTCATAGATATTATGTAAACATAGTCCATGTTTTGCTAACTGGCCAAGGATTCTTTTGTACCTTTGGTATTGTTTTCTCATTCCTTTCCCAAGGGCGGGGAAGGTTGATGGACTGTGTTCCTTACCTATGGAGTTGGAGAGGTGGTAACCTCATTGTCCAATCCATAGCTGTCTGTGACAAGATATATAAATGTAAGAATAAAGAGGGCTGGGTGCTCTTCTGCTCTCCTGCCCAGCCTTGATGGCTCTGACCTAACCTGAGTGCCTGATTTCTTCGTGTCCAACTGTGCGACAGTTCTGGAGCAAGTTATTTACTGGCAACATCTTTTTACAACATATCTCCAAACTTTCATTTTCATGGAAAGCATCCTTATTTAAGTAATGGCACTACAGTGACACATTCAATGAATTTGTCTGTGGAGAGTCAGAGTCTAATGGAAAAACGTAATTCTATACTGCCTAATAGGTAATTTACTGAGAGCTAGAGGGGTACAGTGATAGTTTTCAGAAAGTTAGCCATTATTAATTTTATAGTAATGGCAGGATTATTAAATTTCACCACTTTCTGGGTAAGTTTTGGAAAACTGGTCAGTTTTGTTGGCTAGATACTATGATAATAAGCATCCTATTTATTGCTTACTCAGCACATAAATTACTTAGCTTGGGAGTTGATTTCCTCATGTAAATACGTGAATGCCACAGGCCTGCCTTTATGAGTCAAACCTATTTTTATGCCAATTTTTTTTTCAGTCCATGATACACCACCTTATAAAACCTTCAGGGGCTACAACTGCCTAACACATGTAGCTCACATACATCCCTTTTTAGCTGGGGCTCTACACATCTCTGTGTCTACTCATCTGAACTCACTGCCTATTGCTTTTTCCTACAGCTTTTTCCCACAGTCAGTTTTCCCATACGAGGTGAATTGCCTTGACTCGGCATATTCCAAATGCCCTTATCACTGCACTATTTCCTTCCTACTGCTTAGGCATTAAGTTAAAACATTAGCTTCCGTTTTGCCCACAGACACTAGGTTAAGTGGACCAGCTCAAGGTACTTCGATCTTGCACAATTGTTGTATTGATTTTTGAATAAGTTGAATTTCCCAGAACAATTAACCTGGAGGGAACCTCACGTTAGTGCTGCTGTAATATCTATATAGAAAAATAGCTCCATGTTGATAAATGCTTCATTATGATTTATATGATATTTCATTCCTTCATTTTATAAGTCCCCTTAAGGTGCTAGAAAGTGGCAATGAGGTCTCCCTGAAGCCTTCTCTTTTCCAAGCTGAACCCCAGCTTTCTCAGCCTGTCTTTGTAGGAGAAGTAGTCCATCCCTCTCATGATCTTTGTGACCCTCCTCTGGACCGACTCTAGCAGGTCCATGTCCTTCCTGTGCTGAGGACCCTGGGTGGGGTCTCACAAGGACAGAGTGGAAGGGCAGAATCCCCTCCCTCACCCTGCTGGCCACGCTGCTTTGGATGCAGCCCAGGATGTGATTGGCCTTCTGGGCTGCAAGTGCACATTGCTGGCTCATGAACAGCCTTTCATCCACAAGAACTCCCAAGTCCTTCTCCACAGGGCTGCACTCAGTGACTTCTTCTACCAGTCTGGACTCACGTTTGGGATTTTCCTTACCCAGATGCAGCACCTTGCACTTGGACTTGTTGAACTCCATGAGGTTCTCATGGATCCACTTCTCAAGCTTGTCCAGGTCCCTCTGAGTGGCATCTCTTCCTTCTGTTATGTGAACTGCAGAGCTCAGCTTCCTGTCATCAACCCTGCGAAGGCTGCACTCCATCTCACTGTCTGTCATTGATGAAGGTACTGAAGTGGAATGATCCCAAGAGAGAACCATGAGGGACAGCACTCATCACTGGCCTCCACCTGGACATAGAGCCATTGACCACAACTCTCTGGCTGCATCCCTACAGCCAGTTCTTTATCCACTGAACAGTCTATCCATCAACTCCATGTGTCTCCAATCTGGAGACAAGAATGTCATGTGGGACTGTATTGAAGACCTAACAGAAGATAGATGTCTCAGTCAACCGTTACCATCACTCCATCATAGAAGGCCACCAGGTTGGTCAGACAAAATTTGCCCATAGTAAAGCCATGGTGGCTGCCTTGGCTGCCCTCCTTGTCTTTCATTTGCCTCACATCTATTGGGAGGATCTGCTCCATGATCATCCCAGACACACCAGTACGCAGTTTCATGGTTCATCCTTTCTTGCCTTTTTAAAAAAGGGACCAATGTTTCCCTTTTTCCAGTCAATGAGGACTTCACCTGACTGCCATGACTTTTAAAATATGATGGACAGTGGCTTGAAATTAATGCCAGCATGTTCCCTCGGGCCCCTGGGATGCACATCATCAGATCCCATAGACTTCATCAGTCGTCCTGAACCTGCTCTTCACTTAGAGTGGGAAGGATTCATTCGACCCCCACCCACCCAGAGGACTGGGAAATTTGAGAGAAGCAGGAAGCCCAACTGCCAGTGAAGACTGAGGCAGAGAACTCACTGAGTATCTCAGACTTCTCTGTATCAGTCACCACCAGTTCACCCTTCTTGCTTATCAGCAGGAATAGTGTTTCCTCAGCCTTTCTTTACTGACTTATGTCCTTACAGAATCCTCCTTGTTGTTCTTCAGGTCATTTGTCCAGCCATGTTCCAGCTTTGCTTTCTCTTTCCTGACCACATCCCTACACATGAACCATATTCCTGTACTCTTCCCAGGTCTCCTGTCCCTGCTTCCAATGGCTGTGCATTTGCTTCTTACTCCTCAGCTGGAGGAGCAGATCCTTGCTTAGTCAAGCCAGTTTCGAGCATGCCTTGCTCAACTTCCTACACACAGGGACAGAGAGCTCTTGTGCTCTAAGAAAGGTGGCCTCTGGAGTGGCTCCAATTTTTTTCCTAGGAAGTGGTCTGAAGAAACAGTTCTCAGGTGTTTTAGTGGTTTGAAGCATTAATATGTGCTTAAGAGGACCTTAAAAATATAAGCTTATTTTAAGTGGACAGCAAGCACACTGAACAACTTTGAAAGGGCATGATGCATTCTCCAACAATTAATCAGTTTATCCTTATAGCCTTTAGGAGAATAAAAATGATCAAAGTAACCCATTATGTCAAACTATTAAATTCCCTGTCCTTAAAAAGGTTTTTATGATCTCTCATGCCAGATTCTTTCTTTATTTGCACTAATATCTTTCTGAAGAACTGCATTTGAGTCAGATTTACTTTGGATTTACACCACTTGAAATTAAAAAACTGTTTACAAATGGATTGGATGAATCACATATTTTTCCTGTATCTGGATATAATTTAATCCATTCCCCTGTAAGCTTTTAGGTTTGTTTGTAGATAGGTTTTGGACAGAATTGGAAGTGTACTGGCAATTACTTTCCTTGAAATGTTGCTCTTCTGTGGATTTATTCAAACTCCAAATAGCTGAATCTTAAAAAGGCGTTTCTGGAGAGCATGTTTGAAAGAGGCCATTCTTCTGTCTCTAAATTTTATGAAAGTATTTGAAAATGCTTTGTTGTTGTTGTTGTCATTTTTGTTCATAGTTAAGATGGACTGCAAATTATGCTAATGGGTAAAATGGTTAAATGACTGATTTTTTCAAGTGTTTTCAACATACAGTTTCAGTAAGACTAATGTCAAACAACTAAATTTTTTAATATGAAAAACTGGCACGCATTATTTATCATATATGTTATGTCAGTTGCATACTTTATATTGCATGATATAGGAATACTCACAGACATTGGTGACCGTACAGAGCACATTCACACCTCTGTCACATCCCATTCAATTTTTTTTCTGCAGCAAAAACTTGAGGGTAAGAAGGAAGAACATTGGGACCATCTTTTTCTGAATGATGCTCCTCACAATATTGGCAGCCAGGTTTCTGTTCTCCCTGTGGTAACAACCAGCACTTTGAAAGCCACTTATTCATAGGTATAATTGTCTTGGGACTGTTTTAAAACCAGAAGGGGTTGGGGGTTGGAAGGAAGGTGTTCAGAAATGCAAAACACTTTGTGTAACCTTCCCTGGAGCAATCAGTCACTCAGTGAAACAGTCTGTAACACAGAGCTGCATTTTGTCTTGAATGAATTTAAAAAGTGGAAAATATAAGTTGCTTAAGAGTACTGCTGAGTTTAATATTCTCAAAATTAGAAATCTGCATCTGCTAATAAAGATGTATGAATGCTCTGTCAAGGTATAACTGCTGGCAAAGCTATATGGCCAGCTGCAGAGAGCCCTGCATTTACATTCCCCGGGCCAGAAGCAAGCCAGCTGCAGATTTCTTGCAGGAGGCATTTTAAATCAAAAGCAGTACTTTGCTAACACAACTGTACAGCTTCTGGACTAGAGGGTTTTTATTGTTGTTAGGTTTGGGGTTTTCACACTTGATTTTTCTGAGTGTGTAGGCAGATAAACTTGGCTCTGCCTGGACATGCCCCTGTAGCATGGCTGAAATTAGGCAGAAGTCCTGTGGGAAAAAAGATGTGATCATTTAACTTGAGCTTTTATTATAACCACATGGATAAAAGCCTGAATTAATGTTGTACAGGCAAAATTAATATTGGCATTTTCCAACTTCTTTTAAGGAATGATGTTGCAGTTTCAATAAAGTTCTTTTGTGTGTATAATCTCACACACATTTATAATCAAATGGGGTTTTTATCTCTTTAATTCTGTAATGCTTTAAAAATTCCTATTCAGTCTTTGACTTTGCTATAAATTCAAAGCAATGGTCCAAAGCATATAATTAATTACGTGTTATGCAAAAAAAAAAAAAACAACCCTTACCTCCATCTGCCAGCTTTAAATTAGACTGACAATATCAGTGATTGTCTTTGATTCTTGATTTGGGAGGAAAAATGAAAGAGGAAGGCCTGCTTTTCCAACTGACAGCTAGTCATTAATTTGTAGAATTGTAAAATTCCCATTTCTTCCTAAGAAAATATCTTATTTTTTTCCTACTTCTCCCAGTAATTATCATTATCTAGTCCAAACTCTGCTGTGTCAGTTACGGTTAGAAGATAATGGCATGGCTGAAACTGAACTTGGTACTGCAGGTGATGTCATACTATTGTTCTATATTATGCATTGATAATAGCTGCATTATTATTTTCTACTTAATGCTGACAGATTGTTCACTATTGGAACACATAATATACACAGCTGAAAGCTGAGTTTTTTCTTGATATTTCAAAACATTTTTATAAGCATTTATGATTTTTAGAGTCCCATTAATGCCCATTAGTACTTCAGATCATTCACTTTGGTGTACTTCCTTTTGAACTGGCAATATGCAATTTCAAATTGAATTAAAATTCAAGAATTTCAAATCTTTTTGGCGAAATCCTAGTAAGCTTCTCCATGTTGCGCAGTGGAACAGATTATGGTTCCTTTGCCAATCAGTCTATTATCTTTGTCCAATTCTATTTTGCACTCTTATTAAATGTATACAGCATCAGCCACAGCACACAACTTCAGAATATTTATTTTGGATTAAAAAAATAATAATACTAACTCCTGATATATGCTAGGCATTCATGAAACCCTTCTCTGTGATGATTAGTGACAGGACCCAAGGGATTGGCCTGAAGTTGTATCAGAGGAGGTTTAGGTTTGATTTTAGAGAAAAGTTCTTCAACCAGAAGGTGCTTGGTCACTAGAAGAGGTTCCCAGTGGCAGTGGTCACAGCACCAAGCCTGACAGAGTTCAAATGTTTGGATTATGCTCTCGGGCACATGGTGTGATTCTTGGGGTGTCCTGTGCAGGGCCAGGAGCTGGACTTAATGATCCCCGTGGGTCACTTCCAATTCAGCATATTCTGTGAAACATTCCCAAAAGTGTTCTGCAAGGTTATTCTTCACAAAAGGTATCATATGAACAAACAGCAGAAATATCTGTCAAGAATGTAAAATAAGCACAGGGGTGGAAAACCAGGGAACGGAAGGACAGCAAAATGCTGCTTGACAGTGGTAGGCAGATAAAGTACAATGGAGTCCTGCAGAACTTTTAAAATTATGATAGAAGTGTACAGCTGAGGGTATAATTGAAATATTAAAATTAGGTGAATGACAATGAAGATTAATACAATACCTTAAGCACTTGTCTGTATAAGCCACCTTTGTTTAGCATTGCATGTTTATTAAAGATGGAAAAAATAGATAAAATGCATGCAGTTTTACCTTTCGTTATTTGATAATTTCTGATGTAATAGTCTCCATTATTGTCCAACCTTTCTATGTCTTTATTTTTGTTGCTGCACAGCCCCATTATCATTGTCAAAATTGCAGCAGCAGAGAGGGGTGAAAGGAAGAGCTGGGCTTGTAATCTTTTATTAGCATCATAAGGATCATCCACCTTAATGTGTACCTTTTAACATATCCGATAGCATTACTCTAAAAGTGTTCATCTTGGAATATATGCAATATGTTCAATATAGTCTTCTAAACACCAATGCACTGCACATGGAAATTTTTACTTAAATAATCTGATTTCTGAAAAAAATGTGACATATTTTACTCTTTTTCTAGTTTAATCCAACATTTTTGCTATTAGTAATTTTGACTGATTGCTTTTACAGTAACATTAGTTTGCTTAACACATATCATAAACATAGAGAGAACATATCAGGAACAGTACAGAATGCAGCCCTAGTATAGAAAATCCTATGGGTTAACCCATCAAACTGTGAAGAAAAATACTGAAAAAGTCTCTGTGCTCTAAACAAAGTAAATTTGTCTTCTGTGCTTTAAGGAGTGTCAAGCTGACCCCCACTGACCTGTCAAAATGTGTTTGTTTCAGCAAGAAAATATCCTACTGGAAAGGTCAGGTCACAGAAAATTCAACTCAAGAATCAGTAATGAGTGAACCTAAACAGTCATCAGATCCCAGCAAGTTGTCAGGGGAAAGGTTATCAGTCAAAGCACAGGAGTACACCATTGGTTTAGAGTACAACTCTGACAAATGACTTTTCCATTCTAAATGTTTTCTTAATTTTGTGGCAATAATTACTCAAGGGGTGGTTACGACTGGAAAATATGACAACAGCAACTGAAATGTACAACAGAGAATGAAAGAAGGGCATGAAAAACTTTTTCAAAGACACATTTCTTCCTTACTAGTAAAGTAGAGCAAAGTCTCATGTTTAACTCCTTCAATGAATACATCAGATTTGGCAAGGGAAATAGCTGTAAGCAAGCTAATTTCCAAGTCTGAAATTTGGTGGGCATATGCTAATGCATTTCAGTGATTATATGTGTCCTTCTACACATTTTTTAGCCATACCTAGTTTAGATTGTATAGGGTACTTATGTGATCTCACCGATACCCTCCATGTCCTCAGTGCAGAACCAAGATCCAGATCCAGCTCATTTTAGCCTGTGGTGGGAGTGAAGTTTTTCTATGCTTCCTGGAATCAGTGGAGAATGAGGAGTCCTGCAAGGCACATCTCCCAGTACAGCACCATAAATGTCTCAGTATATGTCTCTGTCTCTAAGGTTTCTAAGGAGACTGAACTCCTGATTCCAGCATCTGGGTTAGGTAGGACAAATCTTGTCTTAGGCTCCTGATTTTGGGTGCCTGAGTTGAACTCAAATCAAGTAGCTTAGATTTGTTTATATGAGTATTTTGCACGGAAGAATCTTGTCTAAGTTATGTTGGATATTTAACATTTTAGTGGCTAAGTGTCGCTTTCGGGGTACCAGGGGTGAGCCAGTATGTTACAGCCTTCCTAGAGGAAGTGTCTTGTCAGAGAATGGCTTCTCCGAGGGCCTTGGCAACCCCCTAAGCAACGGGTGATTTCAGCAAGTGCAGCAGCTTCTCTGCTACAAGTGATTTCAGCTTTTGTGGATCAGCTCTTTGCGAAATCACCCGAGGCAGACTCGGGGACAGAGAGATGATGGATCCATATGGCAGTTCCACAAGGCAGCTTTATTGTCCAGAAACTCCTGTGAAGGGGAGGCCAGGGACGACAGTCACTCCCTGCCCAAAGGCTGGGACAGGGGTCTTTTTATGGTGAAGGCAGGGGGTGGGGTAAGAACCAGTTAGCCAGCTGGGTACAAGGTATTACCATAGAGGAGCAAGGCATGCTGGGGGTGGTTCACTGGTCACCATGACCGAGAGGTAGGTTTCTTATCTCTGAGTCGTTTTGCCCTCAGGCTTTTCTTCCAGGGAGTGCAGAAGACTCTTGGGCCAAGAGCTCACAGCCCTCCACAGCTAAGAACTTAGACAAAATAGTAATGGAAACCCTACTTTAGAGGTGGGGAAACTCAGTCAAAAAGACTGAAGGACTCAATGGAACATCTTTCCTCTTATAAGGATTTAATTTCTTTGTGCAATATCAGTCAAAGCAGTAGATCAGAGGGAGAAAAATAATGAACTTTTGAGTCTCCCACCTTGTTCTTTAAGGACAACATTAGCCTTTAAGCTGTGGAGAGCAGAGAAGAAATTCTGCAATATCAGCTTTTTTACAGTTTTGGCAACTTTACATTTTCTGTTTTGAATGGAGTGTTTTAATCAGAGTACAAGGGCTGTGCCCATAATTCTTCCCATTAAGTTCTACTTTTAAATAAAAGATACAGTTGTTGCTAATAGGAATGAAAAGCAGTTACTGTGAAAAGCAATTACTTTGTCATTGGTAATGTAAAAATAATTCTATCTTCAGTATTTATATGAATATTCTTGAAGCATAGAACCGGTCATCCTTTATTGAAAATTCCTTGGCTTATAATTCTGATTTATATTTATACAAATGTAAAAAGAACTGAAGTTCCAGCTATCTACCATGCACAACGTTGTTAGGACTATTTTGGATATCTGAGGAACTGAGCTGTGTTAGTTGGCACTTCAAAGCTCAGTGTAGTAGACTTATGTGAACTGGAAGTCTTTTTTCCCTCATTTCTGGTGGGGTAGATTCTTCTGTAATCACACTGACAGTTCTGTTGTGCCTGACACTGGCTGGAACAGACTATTTTATAACTTACCAAAGTGATAGAATGTTTATTTGCAGAATCCTTGGTTAATGGAATAGATAACAAGCAAGTTCCGGCTTAAGATTCCTGAATGGAATAAAGGCTTAAAATATAGTTATGGTAAAATCTTTAAGCCTTCTTTTATTTTGATGGTTTATTTTTTGAGCAATCACTGGGGTTTTGATATGTGTATGACCAAATTCTGCATCTCTTCTAGGTAAAATAAGTAATTTACTGCACTTTTCTCAATAAACTACTGAGAAAAAATACATGTGCATTTGAGATAGTTTGGGTTCTTTCTTCTCATCAGTTTTACTGCAAATTTATGAATCTTTAAAGCTGTTTTATGTGTTGTTCCTTCAACACAATCTCTGTGTCTGTAGAATAAATTTCCTTTTTAAGAATATGTAACCACTGATTCCATTAGGCTAGATACTCTTCCAGCTATGTAGGACTTTGAAAATGAGGAAGTTCTAATTTCCTAGGAGAATAAAGAATTAAGTGGTTGATCATTGCAAAATATTGCTGCGTGTTAACCCTGCAGCATTAAATTAGAGATAGAGCTATCTCTGTAAAAGGACATGGGCATTACAATACCTTCCTGCACTTTTAGGTACAGGATATTCATCCAGAAACCCCAACCCGGTCGATGACGATGACTGAACCACAGGAGCAGTTGCATTCTGCTGGCTCTCATGATTCTACCACTGCTTGTCTAGAGTGCTTAGGCTCACAGAGGAGCCTCAGATATCATATAATGGACTTGTTCCATGCTTTAATAATATATTAACTGATAGACTTACCCCATCACAGTCAGGCACCTTTTTCCTTTGCCTGGCACATCACTCACATTGCAAAGCAGAAGATATCTAAATTACCCAAGACATAAGATGCTTTGTTCACATATGGGATTTAAGTGTCTCACATAATTAAGACTTAGTGGTTAAACAACATTTGTCAATAATTAATACAGACACATAGAATTCAGATGTGATTTTGGAGTTTTACAAAAAGTATTACGCAGAACAGGGTCTAGAAATGAGCTTTTGCTTTTTTGCTCAGTAAGTGTCCAAACCCATAGGAGTTTGCCTTTATTCTTATAGTTGATGAAAACTTAATTGTTTCATCCACAATAAGATACCATCCAAAGAAGCCATGCACCCCATGACACTGTTTGGACTGTGTTTGGACTGTCTCCTAAGGTAAAAAATGTTTAAATCACTGCAAGATATGTTTGAACTGACTCTCCCCCGAGGGAAGGTATGATCATTAGCAAGCAGGTGACTGAAAGGAGGGTTTTCCACAGTTGAAGGTATTCCTTGAGAGAACAGACAGAACATGTAGGGCTCTCAATCCTGACTAGAGTGGGACACATTGCTTCAGAAAGCCATAGAGACAGAAAAACCTGAAGTTTTATTGCTGTTCTTTGTGTTGGCTATTGGAAAGCTGTGGTAACCCACCACTTGCTCTGTTGCCATCTCAGATATCATGCTCAGACAATTATCACCTTCTGTTTCTTGTAGGGGCAGCAGACTGTATACTGTGGGACCTAGTGGGGTGCAGAAGATATGGGTGCAACAAGGAGTGGTGCAATGCTTTCCCTGCAGACACTCTTGACCTTTTACAGCTTTCTCCAGTGTTTACTCCATATGTGAGGAGATACAATTGTCTCCTGAAAATAACAACACCCAGCAGCAAGCCCCCCACCCAACCCCCACCAGCTGCTTCTTTCTTTAACCAACTCTAAATAACATTTCTTGCAATAGGCCTTTCCTGAGTTCACAAATATCTTATACTCCTGCCACTTTCTTATGAGCAAAGGGGGAAGAGTTCTCTCCACAGAGCTCTCTGACCCAGGCATAGCCTCCTGAACTGTGTCATGATTGGGGTATGCCTGAGGCTTTTTCTGCCTCCTGAATAGTACCTGTCTTTGTTGCCCTACTGGCCTGTGCTTCAATGAATCTTTTGGATGAATGACATATTCCTTGACATTATGTGTGCTGGTTTCACAGAGAAGGATATTAAAATGACCTAGCCTTATTATTCACATGATAGTCACTGATAACCCCCCTGTATTTACTAAATTATATCCACTACGATGCATGACAGACCACATTAATTACAAGCAATATGTTGGCGTTTAGAAAATGCTTTCTCTTTTCAAACAGCAGTGCTTTACAGGGAAATACACAAATCTCTGCTTTGCAGTTCCAATAGCCAAAACTAGATAAAGAAAGCAAAAGTAATGAACACACAGTGGGTATCATTGGAAAGGTCTTGTTAGAAAGAAGTAGTAATAAACTTTATTTACGTATCTTAATGTTTGAAATCAAATAAATCACTGTGCATTGTATATCATCACACACAAAAAATCCAGATTTCCTTCAAAAAGTAATACACTGCATCATAGAGAGTATACTCAAGGTTTCTAAACTGGCAAGTGTGACAGATTGGAGAAAATCATTACTGGCTCAAAACTACTGAAGAGTGTATTGTGGGGGGCAGGGACATGCACTATTACACACCCCACCCCCTTGGAGCCTCTAGCCCAACCCAGAATGCTTGTCAGTCACTGTCACATCTGGCACACCTGAAGCCATGCCCCACACCCCACCTCTGGTACAACAATCTAGCCCCAGAGTGGCCAGATGACCGGATGGCCCATCTGGGGGGAAGGTGGCCACAGAAGGCCAGAGCAGATAAAACCCATTGCCCTGACAAGGACGTGGTCGAGTCCCAATTGTCCTTGGATTTTATGGCAGCTGAGTCCATGGTAGGATCTAAGGCTGTAGCTGTATCTTGCTTTTCTCTCTTTCTTGGTCTCTCTTCCTCTTCTTTTCTACTTCTAATTTCCTTTTCTTGAAATATAGGTAATTTAATGTTGGATGGGTAGAGTTTATGAAGTCAATGCTCTGTGAAATGCTTCATTTTGATTGAATGTTTGTTTTAAACTTTGCCAAACTCCTGATTTTCTAAAGTTTACCAGAAAAGTTTGTTTTTCAACCTCCTGAGAACATTGTAGTGTTTCTCCCATACATCCGCCTCAGAGAAAAGTAGTATCTCAAGCCTTTTTAAAATAAACTCACTGAGTGAGGACTTCGGCTCAACAGCATGATACACATATGTCTGGAACTTCTTATTCAATACTCAATGAAAGTATTATTATAGTGTGAAAGACATGGAAGTTGTGTATTTTCCTATTTAAAAAAGGTAAAACTGAAAAAGCTACAAACATTGCTGAATTGACACCAGTATGGTTAAGCAGGAGACTGGGAAACCTTATCTTCTACATAAAAACTCAGCCATGTGGGCTAAGCAGGCAATGTACAATTTAATCATGATTATACCATGAACCCTAAAATGGGGAAAAACACATAAACACACAGCACTAAGTTTAATTATGAGATAGTTGCTTTGGACAGATATATGACTAGAGAAATACATTCATAGAGAAGAAACAGACAATTGTCAATGACTGACATGACCTTTTTCATGCATCAAAAGTAAGAAATGTCCAGTTTTCAATATGAATGACATATGTATAGCTAGTTCCCTTACCTTCCCTTGAGAAATCCTAGACAAAGTGACTTTCTTGTGAGGGAGAAGATAAGATCATCCTGAGGTGAATTGTTTCATATAATGAACTGAGGAACTGGTCCATATAATAATCTTAGTCATTACTGACAATTTATCTATAAAGTGCATGCTATAACACTAGATGAATTGCATAATTATGTAACCATAAAGAGTACTATAATAAAATGGCACACACACATATTATGAAATTTAAAACAGAAGTAACTCCTGATAAAGCTCTCCTAAGAATTTTTCTTGCTACTTTAAGACAAAATGAACCAAAATGCTACTAAATATTTGTGTATGTAAACATGCTAGGAGGTATTATTGAAGCTGTGTGACTCCTAGGAATGGGCATATACTAAAAGTCTAATGCTTATTTTAGGATCAGATGAAAGGATCAATGTCATGCTCATTGACATCTGCAGAAGAATAGTCATGAACACAGAAATTTATATGCAGGTCTGGTATTTCTTTATGAACCCTTGGTTTCAATTTACATTGGCAAGTTATAAGAGACCTACCAGTGAAGCCCACTAGTGTTATCTGAATGATCTCCTAAATGATTTAAATAATTACTTAATAATGGTGTGAATTTTTCTAGGATGTCAGTTTCTTAAGTAACCAAATAACTGGATTAGTTCAATAAAGCACGACAGGCAATTCCAACTGGTATTACCAGAGAGAGAAAAGCTTTGTGTAAATGATAGCAACAAAAATCACTTGCCATCTGAAAACTCTGAGAAACCTAAATGGCTCAATCTGTTTAGCTTTTAAATACTACCAAACAAATCAAACTAATCAAACCGTGATTTTTTTTTTTTAGAATTTAAATACTCTAGCCATGAGAAACAATAGAGTGGGAAAGATTTCTATCTTAAAAGAGAGAATACAAGTACTTGTGACTGGAAGTTAAAAGATGATGAATTGGTAATAGAAACCATGAAGTGACTTTTGTTTTAATAGTGATTAGACATTTTCTGTCTTTTCCTGTCATCAAGCCAAAAGTGGATTCCTTTATGAGCATTTGGGAATCAATGGTATCTTAAGCCTTAATTCCTATGAATTAATACATGAGTCCTCCAAAGCAGACATCGCTAATGACGGTACGAGTCTAACATTTTACTTGTGGATCTCAGATGTTTTCTGTCAGCAGGGCTGACAGCAGTAAGGCTTCACTGAAGATTATGGAACAGAATGATTTTTAACTAGGACTGCCTCTTGCCTGTTTTGAGTTTACCTCTCTTTCCCTTCTCAATCCATCCCTTTCTCCACCCTTTTTCTTACACCATGTTTTGCCTCAGTCTCTTCAGCAATTTCATTTCTGTCACAGCAATCTTTTTGAGCTTGCTTCATCTCATTGCCCAGAATCTGTTCTACTTTTTTACTCTTTCTCCTAAGGAGGAAGCTTTCAGCTTTCTAGACCAGCTCATCCCAATGGTCGTACCACATCCCAGCTCTTGATGGAATCCCAGCCTCTCCATATATCAACCCACCAGTTTTCTATACACTGTTTTCTAATTTTATTTTAATAAACAACCAGGTACTGCTACGCTGTTGGAGAATATCCTTCTCCAGCTGCACAGACATAAAGTGGGTGAGCAATCCAGGCCCCTTAGACGAAAGCTAGGCCTCTGCTCAAGGTTATTCTCAAGACAACTGTGGGAAAGAGAGACATGAAAGCTGAAAACAAGCTGCAGGTGTCTAAAGATTAACTTGGCAGAAGAAACTGTTGCTGTTGTTGCCTTCTGATATCAGCTTGGTGTTTTAATTAGAATAGAGAGAGCTCCTGTGGGAAACTTCTGTGGGGAAATAATGTTTTGAGCACGGACAGCACTATAAAGAGTGTGCACTTTCTGACAATAAACGAGCTTGATTTATCACTCACATTGAGTCGGCGTCTTGCTCCTCTCACCACCGACAAATGGTGACCCCGACGTGCCTGATAAGACCGGCGAGATCGGGAAAGCACCGGTAGCAGTGACCGGGGAGCTAAGATCTATACCTTTTGCATGGCAAAAGGTTGATCCGACAGCTCGGGCCTCGGGAGAAAGGCCCGCCGCCCAAAAAGGCTATACACTCTGACCGCGGATTCAGCGGGTAGACGCGGCGCAGGAAGAAGCGGAGGGGCCAGCGCAGAGGCCGTTGCGATCAGCCAGAAGTGGTAAACCAGCTGGACCAAGATGGATTGAGAGGTAGCCTTAGATTTATTAACACGCTTTTTAGAAAAGCAGGGAGTCAGCAAAGAGACCCTAAAGCAGGTAGCAGGATTAGTTACATTAGGGATGGCAAAGGGTTGTTTTGGGGACCCTAATACAATCTTTGACCTGCCAGAATGGCGGAAGTATGGTGATCAGCTGTTTGAAGGGATTTTAGACAGCAACAAGGTATGCGCTAAGCTAGGGAAGCCCTGGAGGGAGGTAACAACCTATTTGCAGCGATACCAGGCAGAGAAAAATGTTGCTGCCGTTGCCACCGCAAAACTTGAAGGGACCACCGAGGGAAGTGGGGGGGCCCCGGGAGGTGAGCCCCCTATTCCGGGAATGCTCAGAATAGGTAATGAGATGCCCAGCCTGCCGGCAGTAGGGAAGTGTGTGGTGCTGGGGGTGCACGGGTCGCCGTCCGAGCATGGGGCTGCCTCAGAGGCAGCCGCTGCTTGCGCGGAGCAACCGGCCCCACCGGTGCCCATGCCGCCAGAGCCAGAGGAGGGGTATGCGCCCCTCCCCTGTGCCCCATCCGGGCCCCAGGAGGAAGAACAGCCGGCTTTACCCCCCACCCCACCCCGATAGGAGGAGGCTGTGTCCCTCTTCGGCAGGACCAGCCGCCTGCACCCCCCCCTCGCTGGGTGGAGGCTTTGTCCCTTTTCACCAGAATATGCAAAACGGGAACGTGCAGGGAGGGAGGCGCTGGATAAGCTGGGCGAAAGTAGAGCAGAAAGCTTTAGAAGAGGGGGATGTGAAACTACCTCAGGACGTTAGAACTTTAAGCCGAGCAGAAGCGGCGTTTCCAGTGCTGTTTGAACCCCTGCAGGATGGAAGGCAGCAAGCTACCCACACGGCAACCAATTGGAAGTTACTCACACAGTTACGTACCACGGCTAGTGAGTCAGGTCTGCACGGGGAGCCCACCAAAATGATGTTGAATTATATTTGGGGAAGTGCTATACTGTGCCCAGAGGACATCAAGGGTATTATTAGAATGATTATGACCCAGTCACAGCAACTGCTGTGGCAGGCTCACTGGCAGCAGCTGTCATGAATCAGCCAATCAACCTAGAGCTGAGAATGACCCCCTGCGGGGAGTCATTCCTGAGCAACTAATGGGCCATGGACAGTGGTCCAATATAGTTGCGCAGATACAGCTAGGGCCAGAAATTATGCTAGAAGCCATGCGAACAGCAAGGGAAGCTATAAACAGGGTGCGTACTGCTCCTCCTACACCCTCTTATATGTCCATTAAACAGGGCAAAGAGGAGACATTTGCTGCCTTTGTGGACAAGGTCTCCGCAGCTATCACAGCTTCTGGGGTGCCGCAGTGGATGCAAGGGGCACTGTTACACCAGTGTGTTTTAGAAAACAGTAATCAGCAGACAAAGAACATTCTTGTTACGCTCCCCACAGACGCCTCCATTGAGACGATGTTAGAAAGGATGAGCCGTGTGCCAGTGGGAATGCAGGCATTTATAGCAGAAGTAGTCACTGCCATGGGAGACAAAATAGGTGAAATGATAGTCCAGGCCCAGGCGCAGGCCCTTAGCGCAGAGGCGGGTGGGTCACGCCTAGGCAGAGAGCCCCGGTGCTTCGGATCTGGGGAAGAGAACAGAAGAGATGGAGATAGATGAAGAACAGCTGACAGTCCTAGACCTCTTCCAACTTATCATCTCTGTGAGAAAATTGAACTGTGATAATTCCATTATTCGGAATCTCCTAAAATGGACTTAAGACTGCAGACTAACCCTGAGAGCGAGAGTAGCCTTTCAAATACCCGTCTGAGAGACAATTAAGAAGGCACTGCGAGAACAGCTTTGCAATCGGACTCGCTTTTACAATCTGTCAGGGAAGAAGAAACAAAAAAGTGATGTACTGGAAAAATTTCTACATGTTAAAAAGGTTAGAGAGCCCAGCCCGCGAGCCTCCAATGGCGGCCACCCCTCCCTGCAGCGGTTTCAGATTTCTCCCCGCGGCCGCTGCAACCAGCGGCGGCTCCTGCCCTCGGCGGCTCCTGCCCTCGGCTCCGATGGCATCTCAGTGCGCCGGGGGTGGGAGACTCTCTACGCCTGCGCCTGCGCCCGCGCCCTCAACCGCCGGTGCTCCAGCGTCAACCCCTGGGTGCACTTTTAATCGGTCGCTTTTCTGCAAGTATCACAGACTGTTTGTATTGTCTCATATGATTGATGCTGACTTTACTGGTGAAATTTGTGTTAACAAGAAGAAATCTGGGAAATCTATGTTGCTACAAGACTTGCACTTACTCAGTGCAAAAAGAAAAAGGGGGAGACGGTGAGGACAGAGAAAGTGAGAATACTGGAATGACTATTCACAAGCATCCAGCCTACAATAACAATTCAACAAAAAATTGAAAACATGGCAGAACTGATCCAGAAAGGACGCAGCAGAGTTGTACACCTAACAGGCCAGGGCCAAAGCGGGGCCGGGGCCGAGCAGAATAAGGAAGTTTAGGCAAAATGTAAACTGATCAATAAACTAGATCTAAAGGAGTGGTAAACTAGATTGACCCAAATTGTAAACCGAATTAGATAAATACAATGAGTTACCTTTGTATTGTTTGTTAATTAATGATGGGAATTATCTTGCTAGATAGAAATGAATAACTGGAATTGTAATCTGTTCTTACTGTTTTTCCTGTTTTACTTTGTTTCAATGTGTGTTGAGTTTTATACCTACAGCTGAACTTGGAAGTACAGTGATTCCGGAGAAGATAGAGCAAAGAAAAGATGGATCTGTGTGCTTGCAGCTTGCAACACTGTTTTCAAACATCTCCCAAGCTATCACCCCTGATGTATTAATAGCTATTAATATGTTGTTAAAGTTTAAATGCTATTAGGTTTATTAAGTTCTGGTACAGTTAAGTATTACAACTAGGTTCTATAAAAGTTAACTACAATTATGCATAGCTATGTGTGTTATAGCAAGGATTAAGGTCTGTTAAGATTACGTACGTAAACTCATACATATGTAATCTTTTAATTATCATGTTCATGGTACCGTGGTCTTTTTAGTCAAAAGTAGTTGACAACATCTGTTATTTTACAGTCTGCACAACCTGTGTTATGTTTATGTAACTGTCTCTATTATTCGCTCAGATTTAAGTAACCTTCTTAGTTGCTGTTTCTAACAGTTTTCTCATAAGATCTGTGTTAGGGAAATCCCTCCAGTTGGAGCCCTGGCTCTGGCCAAGTCTGGACTCTCCCTGGTTGGACATCTACCAACAGACCCAGGTGTTTCTGCATCCAAATCATAATTAAGTCGAGTTTGACTTAATAATTGGGATTTATATCAGCTGGATCCCTTTTGGGGTAGACTTGGAGACCCTATCCGGAAGGGCTTTCCATGTCTTCACTGAAACAAGGCAGCTGTTGCAGACCCTGGATGTTAGTATAATATTCCAGAATTCAGTAAGGTATTACCCTGATCAACAGCCTTCAGAGACGAAGCAATTGAGACTAATTTGCTGAACTATTGGGTAATGAAAAATCACAAGATCACCTTAGAATGTTTAGCACATAGGTGTTAGAAGTATTCTTATGTCTAGTTATGTGTGTTTCTTACTGCGCTACCTATGACAAATGGCTGGTAATGCCATGAACAAAGTCATACTGATTAAAACAGAAAGGGGGAATTGTAAGGTTACACTATGTGTGTTAAAACATGAAAAAGATACAGATAGTAGAATCACCTTTAAGAGACTGGTTAACAAGCTTAAGTTCTAAAGACTGGTTAACAAGCTTAAGTTTTAAAGACTGGTTAGTGAAATTTGTAAAAATGAAATTGATAGTTTTAGTAATTATTATAATCATAAGTGTATTATTGCCATGTGTAGTTAAGTGTTTGATGAATACAGTAGAAAAAAGCGTAAACCAGGCCTGGATTGCTCAAAGAAAAGTAGGGGGATATGTTGGAGAATATCCTTCTCCAGCTGCACAGACATAAAGTGGGTGAGCAATCCAGGCCCCTTAGACGAAAGCTAGGCCTCTGCTCAAGGTTATTCTCAAGACAACTGTGGGAAAGAGAGACATGAAAGCTGAAAACAAGCTGCAGGTGTCTAAAGATTAACTTGGCAGAAGAAACTGTTGCTGTTGTTGCCTTCTGATATCAGCTTGGTGTTTTAATTAGAATAGAGAGAGCTCCTGTGGGAAACTTCTGTGGGGAAATAATGTTTTGAGCACGGACAGCACTATAAAGAGTGTGCACTTTCTGACAATAAATGAGCTTGATTTATCACTCACATTGAGTCGGCGTCTTGCTCCTCTCGCCACCGACACTACTCCTATCTCCTCTTCTGATCAGCCAGTCATCCCATCACTCCCTTTCATTTCTCTTATTGCCTTACAAGCCTAGATGTAGTCCTCAATTTCTACACTTATTGTTACCTATTTTCTTTTCCTGTGAAAAAGATCTTCCAGTCCTCCTAAGGGTAGTTCCAGTCTACTTGCCAGAGTATCATGGCCTTGTGCTTTCTGATGTCCATTTGTGTACTTGTCCTCCCTATTCTGTGTATACTCAGTCACTCTGTAGAGATAGAGCAAATGCAGGCTTGTCTCATGTGCAAGCCCCAAGGTGGCAGAATATAATAAATTCCTTGATGATGGAACATGAACTTCCTGAGCAGTATTGTCATCAGCCAGGGAATGTGAATATGCCTCATGAGCATGAAGATTTTAACTTTTAAAAGGAAGGTCTTTACTGAGACTATGCAAATTCAAGGTCTTTTTACTGAAAAAATTTGGGAGACTAGGAAGAAGAAACACAGCTAACAAAACTTTTGAAGGTGAGGAACAAAACCACATGTGCCTCTCCATTTCTCAGACCAGTGCAGATTATGGGTAAGATTTTCTGGCACCGTGAAATTATGCCAGACATGAAAAGCTCCTAATGTGCCATTTGGATAGAGTCCAAGTACAATGCAGTCCAGTTACATTCATTTTCATAATCAGGACATATGAAGACAGGTGCAAGGTTTTGACAGGCCTTTTCCTGCAAGTATCCCCAGTTTTGAGGGAATACCTCCCTGGAAAGATGTGACTTCTGACATTTCTTTGCCACCTTTAAATCAGGTGAATAGACAACAGCCTGTCTCAAAGTTGTGAGATTGTTTTCAGCTAAGTGCTACCACAACCATTTCTGAGATATGTTTTTTAATGTTTATTTTTTGAAATCCATCCCTGCGTACAAGTCATTTCCTTCTCTAACTTGGCACCATACCAAAACCACTTTAATCTCTGTTGATTCTTCTAAACTTCTTAATGACTGTGTCAGCTTCCTGTAATTGTTCCCCCAGTACAGGATTTCCTCCATCCCCTCCTACCAGCTCAGGCAATGTCCTTCTGGTTTATGCTTTAAAATACTTGGACATGCCACACGGACAAAAAGAAGAGACCAGCATATATTGAATGCAGATAATCTTAAAAGCAAATGGGAAAAACAGAGACCTGAACTATATTTGCATTTGCTAGGCTTGATCAGGATCTGTGAGCAGTCTGATGGCTTTAAATGTTTGCTTTAAAATGACGTCTCAGGAAAAGGAAAAGGAAGCATGAGAACACTAATGAGTAACTAAAAATAAGACAGTGATGTAAAGAATAAAGGGGCTAGTCAGACTGTGATAACTTCCATTATCACTTAGCCTTTAGGATGCATTTTGCAAACAAGAACTAACTCTCAAAACTTTCACACCAGCTCTTACAGTGACAAGTGAGTATCATTTTCATTGTACAGCAAAGGTAACATAAGACCAAAATCTCCAATGGCATAAAGTAGTCTTAGTTCCAATCATCATGTCAGTAGCAAATTTGGTTCAAAAGCTAGAAGTATTTGATTAAAGCCATACAAAGTGTCTAGAGAAAAAAATCTGCAGACTCCAACTTACTTTTTGAGCTCTCATTCTACCTTCTTTCTTGAGGATTTCACAGGATTGCAGAAATGCATTGTACTTTGTATGAGAAACCGGTCCTCACAGGCCTGTGATATAGATCACAAAAATATTACATCATCCTGGAAAAGTGATGACTCTTCTAAACATCAGTATATTTGAAAAATATCTGAGAGAATTATGTTGCCTCAGTGTACATCCCTTCAAAAGAGTTACAGAAATTATTAGTTCAATGGGAAAGAGCTAGCAACAGGCACAGTGGCTTTCTTGTGGTATGTGGGGTTCCCATGACCTATAGTCCTAGTCAATCTCTTTGCCCAAGATTCCTGACTACTTTGCATGTGCTGACTATTCTCCTTTCTGGAGGATGACCAGGGTTCCTCACAATGGGGGAGAAAACAGCCTACCTTTCAGCAGGTCCACATCTATCAAGTAGCAAGTGGATTGTACTCACATGGAAGTGACTTCCTGCATCTGCAAGTTCTTAAGCTTAGTGATTTCATTTCCAAAACCTCTACTACAATGCCATCTGGCACTAAAGATGCCCAAAGTATAAAGCATTTAAAGTTTTCTCAGCAACATCCCTACACATACAAGAGCTTCTGTGAGAATGGCCTTTTTGGCAATACTGAGACAGTAGGCACCTGAGCTTTCTTGAGACTCACAGGCTGCATGTTCTTCAGCTTATCCACCTGCATGGCCAGGTCATGTGGCTTTGTCCTGAAGAGCTCTCTGGTCAGACCCTGCACAAGCAGTGGAAGGGGCAGTTATTCTCCTTGCATCCTGTTGAAGGTTGGATCTAGTTCTTTTCCTCAAGAATTTTTCTCCCATGGGTTGCTAAGACACAAATGACTGGGTACTTAAGAGAAACAAAGCACAAAGCTAGAGCCTTTCTCCTTGGCAAGGTGGGGTAGAATTGCCCCTCACGGAAGCAGAGCCTGGCAACGCGAGATTTGGAGAGACTGAAAAGCAAGGGCGGGGGGACGTCACGCTCTCTTGCTCAAGACCCTCACAGCGGGACGGTCGGAGCTGCTGTCTGCTGAACCCACAGCCCCCTGAGAAGCCAGCGCGGAGCTGCCAGTCTGTCTGCTGTGAGTCTTTTTCCTCTCTGCCCATTGGGAGCCGACCTGCCTGACACCAGCCCACTCTGAGTTTTCTCCGTTACATTGTAGCGGGGTTTTTTCCCTGCACGTGGAGACCCCTTACCGTCCCAGCTCCCTGTGTCCGGGGATCCTGCTGTGGCGCCGACACCAGCTGCCCCTCTCGAGAGTCTGTGGAGCAAGGGCTCTCCTCCATCCCTCCGTGTTTCGGGCAGTCGCCATTTGCCGTGTGCTACCTGAGCTCGCGCCGGAGCGCCCCCTGCAGCCGCCGGGGAATCACCACACCCAGAGCGCCCCCTGCAAGCACCGAGAAATCATCACACCCAGAGTGCCCCTGCAGCCGCCGAAGAATCATCACACCCAGAGTGCCCTTGCAGGCTGTGACTAGAACTGCACCAAAGGGAAAAAGTGCCTGAAGCCGAGCAGGCTGCCACTAAGTTTCTAGTTCTGTTTTGTTGGTTAACGTTATAGTTGTTGTTATTTGTTATCCTTGTTTTAGATATTAGTAAAGAACTGTTATTCCTATTCCCATATCTTTGCCTGAGAGCCTCTTGATTTCAAATTTATAATAATTCAGAGGGAGAGGGGTTACAGTTTCCCATTCCAAGAGAGGCTCCTGCCTTCCTTAACAGACACCTGTCCTTCAAACCAGGACACATCCCCATCCAGTAGCCAGGTGATTAGAAAATTCAGGTGGGTTGTGGGAGACTTGAATTCGCAACCACCTTCTGCCTGAGGGGATGCAAATGCACAGGTTCAATCAGTAAGACCAGTGTTCCAGCCAACTGGCCAGGATGTTCTAGAAAGCAGGAAACTTCTGCAGTGTCTCTTGTTAATGCCCTCTTATCTCATAGTGAATAACTGAAGAAGAAGTAGAAAGTCCTGCATCCCACCAATAAAATATGTAATTGCCAACCACATCTATTCTTACCCAAGTAGTTTCTTTCCGTCTTATCTCCTACAACTGCTTTTCTTCTATGAATTAAAGTGTCTGTCCTGGGTTAGTCAGGGGGGTCAAAATCTAGGAAGTGACCTATGCTGCAGGAAGTGATACAACTTCCTTCTTTAGAAAGAGAGCCAATAACCAGGTAGTTTTAAGGATTGATATGTAGGTAAATCAATTAAAAAGCTGATCTGCCTTCAAGGAAAAATCACATAAAAGCCGAGAAGCTCTGAGACTCTTCCTCTTTTGGCCTGATGCTGTTTAGAGAGGAGCATCTCCCGGCTTCTCTCCCTGGTAAAGCCCCCACCCCCCTGCTTCCAAAAGAGAGAGGTGGGGGGGGGAGGGAAGGGAGGTTTAGGGTGGCCGTGCAGCTGCAGCTGGGCATGGGGGAGGAACCAGCCTGGTACTCGGGAGATACAGTTCAGCTGACATGTCATCTACACTAGACAGGGCCAAGCCCCTGCTCCACGCCAGGCAAGGACTGGGCAGGACTCCATCCAGTTCGGGCCAGGCCCTGCCCTGTCTCCCTGGGCCCGGCTGGCCTTACCAGGCCGAGCCAGCTTCATAGAGCCAGGCCACAGAGACTCTGAGTGCTTCTGCCATCCAGCTCGGACCTGTTCAAACAGCCCAGAAGAGACCACATGATCGTCACACTGCCGGGAAGAGAGAGGGAGAGAGATTAACTCTATCCAAGCCTGGACTAAACTTGCAGACACCCATCCTTCCTTGCACAGAGAGAGGAATGAGTGAGGACATCTACATAAATGCAGCATAGAGACTTTACAGTCAGTGAGGAAAGCAGAACCGATGCCTAGAGGGAGGTGCATGAGAAGTGCTTCAAGAGTGAAGCTGAAAATTCTTTTGGGGAACCATGGCTGGGGACTGAGCTAATAAATTCTCTGTAATATATGAAGATATAGTCCAAAGGGGGGATGTGAGGTTCTAATTGCAGCCAGTGAACTGAAATACCTGGGTAAAGACAAGTAGGTGTTGAAATAAGTACAGCCTGATGAGAAACTTGAACCAAGAGAGAGGAGAGGCTGTGACCCAGAGCCCTGGTCCCGGGGGGAATACCAGAGAACTTGTGTTGTCAGGAGAACCTGTGTTGCTAAGCACAGAAGAAGGGATTTTCTTTGTTGCTACAATTGAACTGTTCATCCTTAAAAAGGTACCCCGTAGACTGTTCATGACCCACCATAGTGGCTGTGGGGAGGCTACTGGTGTGGGAGGAGGGATCCACCACAAGCAGATTTTTCTTCTGGGCGGCAGCTGGTGCTGAGGCTGAAGACCCATAAAAAACGATTTTTCTTACAGAAAATCCATGGTATAAACAAAAGAGACTTGTCTCCCTAAATGAACTGGAACAAGAGCTATATCAGAGGTGGTAAACTGACTGGAGGTCAAAGTGTTGTCTTTTGTGTGTTGTCAGGGAGAAAGAAATGGAGAGGTGGGGGAAGGAGGGGTGGTCTCAGGAGTTTGTTCTGGTTTTTTCTTGGTTTTTTTCCTCTTTTCCTCATTGTCTTAGGTGTATTAATAAACTTTCTTTACACTCTATAAAGTCTGTGCCTGCTTTGCCTACTCCTAATCCTCATCTCACAGCAAACATCCGGTAAATTTTTGTAAGTATGCTGGCATTTGGCCACAAACTCGCATAGGCGAACTGGAACCACTTCAGTGTCTCGTCATATAAATAAATTGTAATAACAGGTGGGTCAGGTCTCACCTGTACGCATTGAAAGAGAAGGAAGGTCAGTTGTGTGAACTTGTCTAACTATGGAATATGGCAAAAAGTAAAATAATTAAAAAGACAATTCAGTTTCTTTCACTTTTGCATGTGCATGATAAGAAAATATGTGAAGCTGTTGAATAACTCCTGGATTCTCATTATAGGAAAAAACAGACTATGCAACCTGAGCTTTATATCATATACCACATTCTTATGATTTTAACTCTGAAAGAAAGAGAAAATGTTTTACGCTCTGATGATCCTCCATTGACCACCCAAATACAGATTTTTTTAAAGAAGAAGGAAAGACCATGCTCCAGAGCCTAAATGATGAAACAGATTCTTACACAGTGCATTTTACTTGAAAGTGCCTAAGTGGAATCTGCCTGACGGATGAGAAATTCAGGTGTGAAATGGGTGCGGCTACAGTTGCAAATTCAATAAGACATGAATTTGATTTTTCCTTCAGTGTGTAGTATTGACATGTCTGCGGCTGCAGGCACATTAGAGACTGAATATAATTGAGGCGCTGGCAGCACACAAAAATTGTATTATATTAAATATTTCTTTGTAATTAATACACTTTTGATTATACCTTTTAAAAATGTATTGGTCAATCTCAGGTTTCTGGAAGAAAGACCAAAAGTCCTATTTCACTGTATTTTGTTCCATTACAAATACTTTCCATACCATCTGGAAATGCAGAACATTAGTAGCATTGTAAATACTGTGACACATCTGTCAAATACAGTTTGATTTATCTCTCATGACTAGGGAAGAAATTCTGTTCTCAGCAGAGTGCTTAGATTACTTGGTCTGTTTTTAAAAATCCATGATGTTCTGAAGTGCCTCAGTGAGTATGACTCACTGTCATGAATTATGTTGAGCAGGTCAGCTGAAATTGTAGACAACAGACCCAGACCTTAACCTTAGACCACAACTAAATTTTTTAACTGTACTAGCACCAAATGTCTGAGTGCTTTGCATGGAGGGACCTAAGGCAAGGTGAATGAAATGACGGAGATATCTAAAGATGAAATCTCTATTTTCTACTCTGCTGTCAGCTGATAGAGGAGATGGAAATACATTGTGATGGTGAGAAATTACAACCGTGTTGAAAGGGCAGGGTATTTAAGTTTCCTTCTCTAAATTCAGGTATTTTCTGTTGTATTTCTGTGAATTATCGCCAAATATCATCTGAATTAAAATCACCATTCCTGAATTGTCTAGGCAAAAATGAACAATATAACCAGCCTCAGCCATTAGCAGGATATTGGGTGAGACTGTACTTAAATCTCTGGTCTTCCAGTTTGCATTTTTACCCTATCATTGGTCAAGCTCAGGAACCTGCACTTCCTGTCCAAGTACCCTTTTTACCATGTAAAAGGATGTGCCTTCCTATAACTCAAAGAATAATCAAGGAGTCTATAAAAAATTAAGTTGAATGAAAAAAATATACCAAGTTGAACATAAAGCATTGGTCAAAGATACCATGGATGGAAATAAACCTCATTTATGGTTCAGAAGAGCAGGGTTGGGATCTCTGTGCACATGAATGTAGAGAGAAACATTTTCAGCAGAGTGCTGGAGACAGGCTAAACCCTACAGATATGGTATGAATTTTAGAAGGAAAAATCTTTCTCTTCCTGTGCATTGGTGAGGATGAGTACAGAAGTCTCTCTTATGCTTTTGTCATCAGCTCCTTTGAGTCAACTCCTTGAAAATATGCTGATTTTTCTGACCCTCATCCCATGGGAAAAGGAGTGAGGGTGCATGACCCAGAGTTGCTCATTCTACACCAGAGAGAAAGTCAGTAAAGTGGGTATTTTATGGAGGAGTGAGGCTGTTTTTGTAGATAGTCTAAATATTGAACTTCGACTTGACTTAATACTTCAAGGATGTTAGTGCAGGGAGCAGGTTATATTGCTGCTGTGCCTGGTGTTTATGTTTCTGCTGTATACCAGGGCTTTATAGTGCTCATTGAAGGCAGTGTTCAGCTTCAAGGTTTTTAGGCATGGGAACATCAAAGATGTTGGGACCAATACAGGTAACTGCTGCAACTGTAAAATCAGGTAAGCACACTGAAGGAAAGCACTATGTACAGTGCTGCCATGGACACTTCTATACTATAAGTATGTGAGATTAAGTAAAAGTCCTCCAAAAAGCCATTTTGAAAAGACTAATAAAGTCTATTTATCCACCAGAAAGAGTAAATTCACAACTCTCCTGACACAGTCCATTTACCTTTCACTCCCTTTGTGCCTGAGTACCTTCACAGATCCTCTAAGGAAATGAGCTTTAAGAGCAAGTCTCTGTTATCATCTCTGAGTGAAACAGGATCATTAACTTTTGTTCTACCCAGGAGACATGAAGTCAGAAAACCACTTTTCTTCTGTTTGCAGACTCATATATTCTTTGAATGCCCAGATATCTAGATTCTGATGGCTTGCTATTTATTAGAAACTATTGACTTGAGGAGGGATGAGAAAGACTGAAAGCTGAAAATTGAAAGCTCAAGCAATGGGCAGCTCTTGGTGGTGTCTCAAAAGCCTTAATGATGTTACAACAGATTCCATGATTCTTATTTAACAAATAAAGTTTCCACTCACCTGCCACTGCAGCATGGTCCCTACATAACAAAAACTGTAGAAGTTCCTCAGGTAAGGGGTGATTTTACAGAGACAGGAGGGTAATGGTTACTATGAAGAAAATAGGTACTAAAACATTTTTACAGATCACAGGGAGTGGAAATTCTCCAATGAGAAGAGCTGAAACAGAGTCAAGGATGAAACCACTGCATTGTGCCCTTAGCCATCTTTTACAGAATATCTGATAGGAACAGATATCCTCAATCCTTTCTTATTCCTGTCATTTTGCTATCTGTCAAACAGAACGCGTTTTTTAAAGTTAGGAATGATTCAGCCCAGTGTGGAGGCAACAGTAAGTAGTGCAGCTGATAGCAGAGACACTAATCTCTTGCCCAAACTGGGTGTGTCCCAAACTTGGTTGCTAAACTTGCAGTTGCAGGTTTAGCAGTTGCTTGAAGGTCACAACTGCAGGTTCTTCAAGGCAAGAAATGCTTTTTATTATGTATATATGCAGTAGGTGTACTTATGGCATAATGGATCTCAATTTCTTTTGGCACCTCTAGCTGCCTTTATAATATAAAACTTAATTATAATAATAAGCTTTTTGAACAGTAGCCAAGGGATTTATCTATGTGTGGGGAGTTTTATGTATGCCCCAGCATACTGGTCCCTGATTCTAACTGTAACCTTTAAGCTCATTTGTACTGAGATGCAGCTAAAAGTCAGAATAACAAGACCATTGATATAATAGCCATGTGAGGACTCAGCACTATATGGTAGAGAACACACAAGAAGGCTGCATGGGTTTAGTTAGATCTGTGTTATGATAATGCAGCCTGGGTGCCGAGAGCTATGGTTTCTGTTCACATACGCTGAGTTTCAGCCAAGTCAGACTTCTAGGGAAAATTAATTCTTGCTGGAATTTACTTGAATAAATTTTGGTACCACTCCATATACAAGGCAAATTTTTTAAAAAAAGGAAATAAAATTTGTGTGTCTGTGAGAGAAGCCTGAGGTTCTGGGGTAAATTAAATACAGGGCCGTACAGAGGAGAAGTCTGGGGATGCACTGGCTTTGAAGTATGGGGATGTAGGGGGAGCTCGGGGGATTTATATTTCCCATATAAGGGTTCTGAGTATTCATTTTTCTTTTCCATGAAGTCGCACCTCAGTTTAAGTAAAGGCCATCTCTGTTTCAGCCTGGAATGACAGGTTGTAGTGTTTGGAGGATTACTAGAGGAACATGTTCATCTTTGTTGCTTACTCCATCTGTTCAAACAGAAGTTAGTGAGCTGTCAGTGCACAGACCTGTGTACATGCCCTGCAGGTGCCTGTGGAGCAATCACAGACAGCACTGTATTTTTCCTTCCCTTGAGCTCCTCAGTGTTTTGTAGATAAGATCATGCTGCTGGTCCTGTGACATAATGGAAAAGAAGAGGAACCCTTTCCCCTGTTTTTCTTTTTAGCTGCGGTTTAGCCTGTTTGTTGCCACAGTGCTCTCTAGAAACACTGAGAGACACAATCCCTACATCACTATTGCTAAATGAGAAAGGAGTAATTTTCTGACCCTGAGAGCGGGTAGCCCAGCCTAGCCACAGTTATGATACGTAATGTCTGGCTGCCTATGAACCTTGAAAGATAACCTTCTAGGACTAAAAAATAACTATTTTCTGTGATTTTCTTTTTATTTTTCAGTACAAAGCATGTGAAAAAAAGTTGGGCATTTTTCTGGGGTCTCAAAAGAATTATGCTTTCATACATGAAATCTATGTCTTTATACATGCTTGGGTACACTGCTTGCTCTAGGGCAAAGCATGAGGAATTTCTGGATATGCAAAGCTGGAATAATGTTGGAAGACTTTTGAGGCTGGAGGGAACAAAACCCGGTGCCATGCTATCTAATACTGCCTACTGTAATTGGTCCCTGCATAGGTGTCGTGGGTTGACCCCGGCTAGGCGCCAGGTGCCCACTCAGTCACTCTATAACTCCCTCTCCCACTGGGAGAAGGGAGAGAATAATATGAAAAAAAAATACCAGGGTAAGATAAGGCAGTATTATTACTGTGGGAAAAATAGAGAAAGCAAGCAGAGAGTTGCACACACAAGAGCTGAGGAGAAAAACAATGTCTCTACTTCCCATCAGTAGTGATGTCCGGACACTTTCTGGGAAGAGGGGCTTCGGCACGCGTAATGGTTGTTCAAGAAGGCAAACATGGAAGACTCCTGAGTGCCTCCTCCTCCTCCTCCTCTCTTCCTTCCCTTATGTATCTGATCTGACATCATATGGTATGGAATATTGTGGGGTTTGATGAGGCTGACAGCAGGCCTGAAAGCCTGTTGAAAATTGACTTAGAAGCAATCAAAATTTACCCATGAGAAAACTTAGTGAGAAAGTGTGGATGTGTGTTGGGGAAGATGAAATAAGAAAGCCTTATAAATATGATTACCTAGCAAAAGATGCTGAGAATGTAGAAACTATAAGCGAGATTGAAATGAAGACAAGCTTTGAGATACTAAACTCCAGTTACTAAACAACTGGAAAACAATGGCACAGCCACTGCAGGTAATCCCCCCTTTGATTAAACAATACCCTCTGCTTGCATACAGGTCCAAGGGTCAAAGCAGACCCTACCAACTTGGCAGAGGGTCCAAAAAACAGTTTTTATGTTTTAATATATAACACTGTATAGTAATACAATAGTTCTCATAGGCTGTATGCAAATGTTACAAGATTTGTAGTTTGTTCTAGATTGGTTAATGAAAATTAGAATATTCAACACAGAAGATGATATATTGTATTGTATGAGACAAGCTCTCTCTCTTAGATCTTCACTTTTAGCTCTCTTCTCTTAACTGCCCTCTTAGACTTTCGCCCTTAAGTCTCTTAGATCCTCGCTCTTAGCTCTTCTCACCTCTCTTGCCTCTCTCACCTGCTCCGGGCTGCGTCTGGCAGCTCTCAGCAGGTCTCTTACACTAACGTTCTTTCACAATAAACCTCATGCTCTACAACCCGACTACAGAGATCTCTCGTCTGTCCCGGCCGTCTGAAACCAACCCGCAAACTCCATAGATGCGAAAGCCTGCAGCCACAGTGAAGGCCTCAAGGACAGCCAAGAAGATAACCGAAGAAGATGTTTTGCACCCATAGGAACATCAAGAGGAACATCAAGAATGTACCTGTAGTGTGTAGCTAATTGCTTGCATAGCTTGTTGTATAGTGCTATGAATAGTTCTTGTTTTGTAGACTGTTGCAGTGCCCCAAGACCCCAAAATCCTTTTCCCTCCCTAGGAAGCTTGGGGCTAGGGACTCCCCTGGGGTGGAGCCCTGGGTGGTTTGCCCTGTGGATGGGCCGGGCTTCCTGGGGGCTAGCTACCCTGTCCCCACCTGCCACTCTCCTGTCTATCATCTTTAGGTTCCAGAAAGTACATTGTTACTCAGTAATTGATTGTGTTATCACCTTGTCAGTCCCCCCTTCTCCTCCCCCTTCCCTTCCCAGTTGGTTCCTGTGCCCTGATCCCTCCATGGTTCCTCCCCTGAGCCCATCAGTGATTGGTTTGTAATCCCTCAATAAAAGTCTGATGCAGAGGGCGCCCCAGGTCTTTTGCCTGGATGCCCAGAGAGCTGGTAACGCTGTGTTACAGCGTCTCTATTATTCCAGGGCGAAAGAACCCTCCCGCGATACTCCGGCTCTTTGGTTACAGTGTCCACCGTAAAGGGGTATGCAGCCTGCGGCCAGGGACTTTAAGGTCCGACAGCAGTGAACTCGCTCAGGTCGGGGACACTGGCCTGTAAATGCCATGGGGCTGCAGTCCAAGACCCTGGTGGGCAGCTGGCCGGCCCACACCATCAGCCACAGTAGACAGCCCTGTCGTTGTGTCACGCAGCCAATCATAACAAACCACGGTATCTGTAAAAAAAGGTATAAAGGTAGAAACATAGACTAATAAAAAACTCTTTTTCTGTCCTTAGATTATTGGCGTGTCATGTGTCCGTCTCTAGTGCGACAGAATATCCCTTTGGCTGACTGGGGTCAGCCGGCCTGCTTGTGTCCCCTCCCAGGATCTTGCCCACCCCCATCCCCTTCAGTGAGGGAAGGAATGTCAGAGGGACAGCACTGCTCCACAGCAGCCAAAACACTGGTCAGTTATCAACGCGAGCTACCAATAAAAAGCACAGCACTGTGAGCTTTACCCCAGTCAGACCCAATACAATCTCCACCCCTTATTCCGTACCATTTGCATCATGCTCAGAACCTATATAATCCTTTCCTACTCACACATGCAATTTAAGCTACATCCTTAAACCATCCCCATAACTTTAACTACTATCTCCTGTACTTTCACATCCTTCCAGGTGGTTTCCATTCCAGGAGAATGTGGAGTCAGGGTAGGAGGAATAGTAAACTTGATGGTCGAGTACTGTTCATTGTGGCCTTTTTCTTGCTTCTCACCGAAATTCGTTCTTCGCCAGCTCATGTCCCTTCTGCTACTTTACATCCTGCAACATACAACTTCCAACATGCATTATTCTTACCCCAAGGTTAAATCGCCTTGAGGTACACATCGGGTCTCCCCATCCTCCCGCATTACCCACCAAGTGCACCCAGGTCCTTGGGCAAAGACAATCCCACGAATGGGTTTGCCCTTCCCCATGGGGGACGCAACCCACACTGACTTCCCCAGCCACTTTCCTATGTGTAGTGCAGGAACCTTGTCTCCCTCCACAGTGTCTAAGGGTTTAGTTTGGGTGGGACCAGGGCGGTTAACAGATCCCCTAGTATTGACTAGCCAAGTGGCTTCTGCCAAGTTCACATCCCAATGCTTCCATGTCCCATTACCTAGTGCCCGTAGCATAGTTTTTAACAGTCCATTATATCTTTCAATCTTCCCAGAGGCCTGTGGGTGATAAGGAATATGATATATCCACTTAATGCCATGCCTCTTTGCCCAGGGGTTAATAAGATTATTTCGAAAATTAGTCCCATTGTCTGACTCAATTCTATCTGGGGTTCCATGTCGCCACAAAATGTGTCTTTCAAGACCTGAAATTGTGTTCCGAGCAGTGGCGTGGTTTACTGGGTACGTTTCCAGCCAGCCAGTTGTGGCCTCCACCATGGTGAGGATGTAACTCTTGCCTTGGCGTGTTCATGGCAATGGCCCAATGTAATCAATTTGCCAGGCTTCACCATACTGGAACCCCAGCCATCGCCCTCCACTCCAAAGAGGCTTCACTCGAGTGGCTCGCTTGATGGCAGCACATGTTTCACACTGATGAATAACCTGTGTGATGGCCTCCATGGTCAGATCCACCCCTCGATCACGAGCCCACCTGTATGTTGCATCCCTTCCAAGATTCCCTGATGTTTCGTGGGCCCATCGGGCTATAAATAGCTCACCCTTTCTCTCCCAGTCTAGATCTACCTGAGCTATTCCAATTTTGGTGGCCTTATCTACCTGTTCGTTGTTTTGATGCTCCTCAGTGGCACGACTTCTGGGCACATGGGCATCTACATGGCATACTTTCACAGTCAAGTTTTCTATCCGTGCAGCAATGTCTTGCCATAATGCAGCAGCCCAGATGGGTTTTCCCCTGTGCTGCCAGTTGGTTTTCTTCCACTGCTGCAGCCATCCCCATAGGGCATTAGCCACCATCCAGGAGTCAGTGTAGAGATAGAGTATGGGCCACTTTTCTCTCTCAGAAATCTCTAGGGCTAGTTGGATGGCTTTCACCTCTGCAAACTGGCTTGATTCACCTTCCCCTTCAGCAGTCTCAATGACTTGTCGTGTGGGATTCCACACAGCAGCTTTCCACCTCCGATGGTTTCCTCTCACTCGACAGGATCCATCAGTAAATAAAGCATATTTTCTTTCGTTTTCTGGTAACTCATTATATGGTGGTGCTTCTTGGGCACGAGTCACCTTCTCAGACAGTGCTCCAAAATCTCTGGCTTCTGGCCAACTCAAAATCTCTTCTAGGATTCCTGGGAAATTGGGTTTTCCCATTGGAGCTCGTTGTGTAATTAAGGCCACCCACTTACTCCATGTAGCACTGGTTGCATGATGCACAGAGGGAATGTTTCCTTTGAACATCCAGTGTAGGACAGGCAATCGTGGTGCCAAGAGGAGACATGCTTCTGTCCCAACAACTTCTGAGGCAGCTCGAACCCCCTCGTAAGCTGCTGGTATTTCTTTTTCAGTTGGAGTATAGTGGGCTTCTGATCCTCAATAACTCTGGCTCCAGAATCCTAATGGCTGATCTCGAGTTTCTCCTGCAGTCCTCTGCCAGAAGCTCCAGGTGAGGCCCTGCTCCCCGGCTGCAGTGTAGAGTATATTCTGCACATCTGGTCCTGTCCGAACAGGCCCAAGGGCTACTACACGAGCTATTTCCTGTTTGATCTGCTCAAAGGCCCCACTCGAAGTCGTTCTTCTTCCGGGTCACTCAATAGAGGGGTCCCACAAGTTGACTATAGCCTGAAATGTGCATTCTCCAGAATCCTACAAGGCCCAGGAAAGCTTGTGTTTCCTTCTTAGTAACTGGTGGAGACATATTGGCAATTTTGTCAACCACCTCTGTAGGCACATGACGGCGCCCTTCCTGCCATTTTATTCCCAGAAACTGGATCTCCTGTGCAGGTCCCTTTACCTTACTTTGTTTTATGGCAAGACAAGCTTTCAGAAGAATTTGGATTATTTTCTTCCCTTTTTCAAAAACTTCTCCTGCTGTATCACCCCACACAATCAATATATTGCAGGTGTTCCGGAGCTCCACCCTGTTCCAGGGCGGCCTGGATCAGGCCATGGGAGATGGTGGGGCTGTGTCTCCACCCCTGGGGCAGTCGGTTCCAGGTGTACTGGACACCCCTCCAAGTGAAAGCAAATTGTGGCCTACACCCTGCCGCCAGAGGGATTGAGAAAAAAGCATTAGCTATGTCAATCGTTGCATACCATTTGGCTGCTTTTGACTCTAGCTCATATTGGAGGTCCAACATGTCTGGTACGGCAGCACTTAGAGGTGGTGTGACTTCATTCAGGCCCCGATAGTCCACTGTCAGCCGCCATTCCCCATTTGACTTCCGCACTGGCCATATGGGGCTGTTGAAGGGTGAGCGGGTCCTGCTGATAACTCCTTGGCTCTCCAGTCGACGAATTAGTTCATGGATAGGAGTCATGGAGTCCCGGTTGCTACGATACTGCCTCCGGTGCACTGTCCTGGTAGCAATCGGTACTTGTTGATCTTCCACCTGCAGCAATCCTACGATGAAGGGATCTTCTGAGAGGCCAGGCAGGGTGGATAACTGTTTGATCTTCTCTGTATTCACCGCAGCTATGCCAAAGGCCTACCAATATCCTTTTGGATCCTTAAAATACCCTCTCCTGAGGTAGTCAATGCCAAGGATACAAGGGGCCTCTGGGCCGGTCACGATGGGGTGCCTTTGCCATCTGTCCCCTGTTAAGCTCACCTCAGCTTTTATTTCCTACAACTCCTGGCATCCCCCTGTCACTCCAGAGATCCAGATGGCTTCTGCACTCTTGTGCCTCGATGGCATCAGTGTACACTGTGCACCGGTGTCCACTAAAGCTTTGTACTTCTGTGGATCTGATGTGCCAGGCCATTGAATCCACACCGTCCAGTATACCCGGTCATCCCTTTCCTCCTCCTGGCCGGAGGCAGGGACCCTCTATTCCTGTTCTTGGTCAGAGTATTCACTGTCTGACCTTTGTGATGCCAAATCAGAAGTTCCCTCCTCAGGACTGTAGGAAACAGTTTTAATTTTCTTATATCTGGGAGATCACTGATTGTCTTCTGGTCTCTCTGTGGCAACTACACTGACAGTCTTCTTGGGCAGCCCCTTCTTAACAGGTCTCTTCCCCCTCAGTTCTTGGACCCGGGCTCTCAGCTTAGAGGTGGGTTCGCCATCCCACTTCCTCGTGTCCTTTCCATGCTCACGCAGCAAAAACCAGAGCTTGTTATGTGGCCTGTTCTTGGGGCTTCCCTTCCCTCTGACTGGGGTTGGAGAGGAGCGATCTCTTGGGCTGCTTCTAAAAGTTGGGGTGGTGGCTCGTAGGGATGAGGGAGTACCCAGAGTTTCTTCAGCATTTCGGAGCCAGGAGAATGCCAACTCTACAGTTGGTGTATCCATTTGCAGATAATAAAGTGCTACCAAGCTGCTGGAATATGATGCCGGGGCACCTTGAACCACCTTCCTCCACATGGTGAGTGTGCAAGGGACATCCTCTGGATCTTTGGTGACGCTATCATCCTTTAGATCACTATAGACAATTTCCAGCACTGCTAATTCTCTCAAGTACTGGATACCTTCATCCACATTGGTCCACTTCCCGGGGGGCTTTACAAGATCTTCCTTAAAAGGATATCTTGCCTTCACACTTGAAAGAAGCTGTCTCCAGAGGCTACAAATTGCTCCTTTCTTTGCAAGTCCTCTTTCAATTTCCCGATCCCTAGCAAGGGATCCCAGCTGTTGGGCTTCATGACCTTCTAACTGCTGACTATCGGCCCCATTATCCCAGCATCGCAGCAGCCATGCAGAGATCCTCTCGCCTGACTGGCAGCTGTAATCCTTCCGTAGGTCTTGAAGTTCTGATGGGATAAGGGACCAAGTAACTTCGGTCTCCTGTTTAATCTGCCTCACTCCCTTCGATGCCTTTTCTGAGGGACCTGCCTCTTGATCTGGCCCCACCTCCTCTTCTTCCTTTTCTTCCCTTACTAATCGGTGGCTTGGGCCTGAAACTTGCCTTGTCCATTTTTTTTGTTTCACTACTGGGGCAATTACTCTACTTGCTGTAGTTTGGGTTTCTATCTCAGACATAGTTGCTGTGGTTTGAATCCCTGCCTCAGCCATAGTTGTAGTTTGTGTCCCTGTCTCGGCTATAGTGTCCTCAGACACAGTTTGAGTTCCTGCCTCAACCACAGTCCTCTGAGAATATTGAACAGAGGCCCGGTAGGCCCAGGCCAGCCCCCAGTACAGGGCAAGAAGCTGCTCACATTCCTGGGTGTAAACAAGGCACCCTTCTGTCAGCCGACGGGCCAGTTTTTTAGGGTTATTTACCTCTTCAGGAGTAAACTCCCAGGCAACGGGAGGTGATAACCGCCCTAGGAACCAGCCCAAATCCCTCCATATACCTTTCCACCCAGGAACTGGGTACCTCAGGGCAGATTTTAACAGCTCCTTACCCAAGGTTTGTTTCCTTCAATACCAGGGAGATGAAAATTTCCATGAATTCCATAAGGTTACAACAGTGTTGGCTAATATTAATAATAATATCAGAAGGCTTATGTAAGGGTTGGCAATAATCATGGGAGCCTTCAGTAAAAGATCATCCATACTCAAATTCACCCAGGGCAGAGAGAAGGAGTTATATTCATTCACAGTCATTGTTTGTTTCAACATGTTCCCAAACATAGCAAAACAAAGATAAGCAGTGAGGCAGACAAAGGCCGTATGCCATGCAGGAGTTTACTACTTGAGAGCTGGTATTGATAATTACTAGAGCACGCAATATATATAAATATATAAATATATATAATACTGCCTTTATCTCGCCCCACGTTCGGGCGCCAAAAGAGACTGTCATGGGTTGAGCCCAGATAGGTGCCAGGTGCCCACTCAGTCACTCTATCACTCCTTCTCCCACTGGGAGAAGGGAGAGAATAATACGAAAAAAAAATACCAGGGTGAGATAAGGCAGTTTTATTACAGCGGGAAAAATAGAGAAAGCAAGCAGAGAGTTGCACACGCAAGAACTGAGGAGAAAAACAATCAGTCTCTACTTCCATCAGTAGAGATGTCCGGACACTTTCTGGGAAGCAGGGCTTCAGCACGCGTGATGGTTGTTCAAGAAGGCAAACATGGACGAGTCCTGAGTGCCTCCTCCTCCTCCTCTCTTCCTTCCCTTATATATCTGAGCTGATGTCATATGGTATGGAATATCCCTTTGGCTGACTGGGGTCAGCTGGCCTGCTGGTGTCCCCTCCCAGGATCTTGCCCACCCCCATCCCCTTCAGTGGGGGAAGGAATGTCAGAGGGAGAGCACTGCTTGGCAGTAGCCAAAACACTGGTCTCTTATCAACACCAGCTACCAATACAAAGCATAGCATTGTAAGGGCTGTGAGCTTTACCCCAGTCCTACCCAATACAATAGGCTATCCTTCTAGCCAGGCTTAGGCAATGCTTTCCAAAGAACTGGCTTTGACCAAAGCAGCCTGGAAGCATGCTAGCAATTAAAAAGTGCAGATTATCACCAGGCTGGTGCTCAAGCTTGTTCCTTGCCCTTGTTTTATTTAGCAGTATGGAAAGTGCTGAAATATCCACATACCCTAGGATTAGGTTGCCAGGGGAACTGGAAACATTGGGTTTAATTCACTGGGACACTTGACAGCGCATTGCTTTAATGCTATTATGCAGTATTGTTTGTCACTAAATGTAGAGATCAGTCTTCCTATGTGGAGGTGGGTTAAAACGAAGAGCTTAAGAGGCACATTGTAGCCATCAATACCTAGGGTTTTGGTAAAGTCTGAATAGACTTCTTGTCACTCCTTTGCTCAGACAGATGCTTTGTTCCTCTCAAGCAAGACCAGGTCTTCTCTCTTACTCCCTCAATTCAGAAGCCAGACTATCTTTGGTGAAGCTGTACTGCTGTTTCTGTTACTTCTTTCAAATGGAAAAGCTCTTTGTTAGTCAGGGAGAAGTAAAAAAGAGATCTTGGCCTACTGCCATGTGCCTTTTTTATGAAGGCTAGTATGATACAGAGCATGGGAATTGTGGGACAAAGAGCTGTGGTCTTGCACTGTCAGGTCTTGCCCACGGTGTTCACTGCTGACCCTGAATAATAATTGGTGTGGTCTCTGTTCAATACATGAGGTACTTCTGCACTCCATATGGTCTTTTTCCCTCCCTTTCCCACTCTCCCTGTCCTGAGGGGTAACTGAGCACAAGATCATGAAATGATTCTGACCTTAACTGATGTTCAAAAGCTGTGGCACTCTGAGGGCCGATATGGATGCATTTCTGCCTACATGAGTTGAATTGGGCTTTTCTTCCTCTTTCTGCCCATATTTTTGGCATTTCTGTCTAACTAAAATTATTTTTAAAAACTCTTATAGTTGAGGTCACATGATCCTTCTATATTTTTCTGTGATTATCAGTTGCTGATCCTCTCCTTACCTAACATTTTGTCCTGGTTTGGGGCATAGGGAGTGATTCAAGTGGCTGCCTTCAACACTTTTTCTATTATATTCCTTCAAATCCTATGCCTTCAAATGTGTTACAAAGTCAAACAATTTTTTTTTTTTTAAAGAGCCAAACATACCCTCTAACTGAAAAACAGGCTTGACTAGAAATGAACTTTCCCAACTCAGTTTTATGATTTAAATAATGAATCATCTGAGAAACACACCAAAAAATTGCCTTTTTTTGTGATAGCTGTGGTTCTGTGCTATTTATGACTAGTGCAACTGATTTCAATGGAAGTGCTTCTTTTTACAGGAGGGGGATCAGGCAGATTTAACAGTCAGAGGAAGAAGATGATTGCTTACGCTTCTTAATCTTTACAATAGAAGGAAGAATGAGAACACTGGCATACATGCCCTTCCATGCCCACATACTAGCAGTGCTGCATGGGAAGGCTGGAACTGCATATCTTTTCCGTTGTTTTTAATGAACTTTAACCTACCTGGCAAACACAGGAACTGTGGCAGTGGTGCAGGTTACCCCAGAAGAAGAATTTCCAATGAGAAAGCCCTGGGGGGAGGAGGAGGGCTCCCCCGAGGTAGAGCAAACAATAGTTTAGCCCAGAAGAGGCTGGGCTCGAGACAGGTTAATACCCCCAGGGCTCATTGGGGAGCACCACCTGCCCATCTGAGTTAGTCACCCCCAGTTTCCTAGAGAGTTCTCAGTTACTCGGTTGTTCATTGTATCACTCCCCTGTCTGTAACCCTCGCTCATCCCCCTTCTATCCCTGGTTCGCTCCCTGTCCCCTGCTCCTCCCCAGTTCCTCCCCTCTGCTACCCGGTGATTGGTCACTGGGGGAACAATGAAAGATCGTGTCCCAGGGGAATCGAGGTCCTCCGATCCCTGGTGTCACAGAGTGCAGAACCTCGTGTCTGTGTCTCTTCATTCCTGGGTTGGAGGAACCCCCTGAGGTGTGGGAGAGTTCGCCTACCGAGCAGCTAGCAGGGAGCAAGGGCAAGAGTCGCTCGGCGATTGGGAACGAGGCTGGCCCCCGAGGACCCAAGTCGCATCCGCCTTTGCTAGTAGCCACCTCCACTCCACCGAGGAGGCAGGCGGACGGCCACAGCTGGCGCCCAACGTGCGGCATTTGGTCAGCTTGACCACTTGCCTCATCGGAGCGACCTTCGCCAGAAGCGCGCGGTTGCAGCGTCGGCCGCCCTTCCTGAAGAGCTCCGCGTTTTAGTGGACTTTTCGGGAGGGGAGATCGAGCAACCTCTCTCCCGACGGAGTGTGGAGAGAGCCTCGGTCACCACACCACCCTAGCCAGAGGACTGTGACCGGCGGTCAGGGACGGGAGAGGTGCCAGGGATCCGGGACCCGGCACGTGGAGTAAAATCGCTGCGCAGCGTCCGGAAAGTGAGTTTAAGAATTTCCCCTGACCCCACTGCATTAGCTTTCCTGTTTGCCTCGGCTAGGAGTTGCTGCCGTTATGGGTGCCCGGCTTTCCAGGCAGCAAAAGGGGTTTTACTCCCAAATTAAGGGAGTTTTAACTGCGGAGGGGAAGCGTTTTTCGAAACCTCTTTTAAGGGAATTCGTTAGATGGGTTTTTATTCAGTTTCCCTCGGTTTCTTTAGATTTAGTTCGAGATCTGGGTTTTTGGGACAAAGTTGGGGATTCTTTAACTAGGAAAATTAGACAGGGAGATGTTCGGGTGACTCGTTTTTATTCGGTTTTGATTTTAATTTGCGATTCTTTGAGGGGACTTAGTAAGGGGAAAGTTGAAACCCCAGTTCCTCCTACCCCACTTTCCCTACCACCCCACTCTCCTCACCCCCCTTCCCTAAAGCGTCGAGACTCGCGTCGGGTGTCGTTTGCCCTCGATCCCCCGCAATCTCCGGCGCTCCCTGACCGGTGGGGAGAGGGCTCCTCCGCACCGGACCTTCCCTTAGATGTTTTACCTATGCCTGAATACCCGATTGCGCCCGTTATGCCCCCCCCTTGTCGTAGTTATGAAAGAGAGGATAGCCGCGGTGAGGAACGGGGTGGCGCCGGCCGCGCGGCCAGCGCGCCTTCCACCCCCCGTTTTGGCGCCAAAAGCCGTTTTGCGCGGGATCCCTCCCCTTCCCCGGACTCCTCCCCTGAGCCTGCCCACGAAGTCCTCCGCCCCCTGGGCCGTCCCTCCCCCTGTGTCGCGTCGGGACGTGGTATCGCGTCGGGCCCCTCCCATCCCCTCGGGACCTCCAGCCGGCCCCGCGCGGCACCCGTCCCCTCGCGCGCCGCCCTTTCCGGCTCCGGTTCCCACGCCCCCCCTTCCGGGTCTCGACACCTAGAACCCGGAAGGGAGGGGGCCGAGGCCTGCCGGCACCCCGGGCCCCGGAGCCTAGAACCCGAGAGGGGGGAAGCCCAGGCCTGCCGGCACCCCGGGCCCCGGAGCCTAGAACCCGGAAGGGAGGGGGCCGAGGCCTGCCGGCACTCGGGGCCCCGGAGCCTAGAACCCGGGAGGGGGGATGCCCAGGCCTGCCAGCACCCCAGGCCTCGACACCTAGAACCCGGAGGCCCACAGGCCGAGGCCGGTGCCGAGGCCTGGGGCCGGGCCCCAGCCTGCCCGGGTTCAGATCGCCCGGAGCCCGGGGGCCTAGGGGGCGCGGCCCAGGAGGCGGGACAAAGCCTGGTAACCCTACCGGTCTCCCTGGGTAGGCGTGGCCGGAATCCCCGGTGGGAGCCTTTTCCATTCTCCCAGCTGCGAGACCTATGTAAGATGATCAGTGACCACGGGCTGGAATCATCTTACAGCCAGGAAATGCTCAGAGCAACCTTTAGGTCCAACCTCTTAGTCCCGGAGGACCTTAAGTCAATTATGGAAGGGATCCTAACTCCTGAAAATTATATGCTATGGGAAAGAGCTTGGAAACGCCTACTAGAAGACCTCCTGAGAGAATACGATGGGGAAGATGAGGTCGATGACCTGACACTGGACCACCTAGCAGGCGAGGGGGACTTTAGCAAAGGGTGAGGAGCAGGCTGCACAGCTCCCAACGAGAGCGATTAGAGATGTACAGCAGGCGGCGCTGAGGGCCCTCCTGACGCTACCATCTGCCGAGGTGCCTTCAGATGGGTATGCCACCATCAGGCAACAACCAGAGGAGAGCTTTGTTAAGTTTGTAGGCTGAGTGAGGATGGCTCTCGAGAAACAGGAAGAAGACCCCTCAAACCAAGCAAAGCTCCTCCGGTCAGTGGCATACACCAATGCCAACGCTGCCTGCAAGGCAGTCCTAAAAACCCTCCCCAAATTGCCTCGGCCCACCTTAGAGGCAATGTTAGAAGCGTGCGCCAAGATCACCCCCGAGCCATCAGTAGCAACCCCTCCTCCAGGCCGCGGACCCCAACAGCAAAGGAGGTATGTGACAGCAGCGGGGGCTGCCACCCCTGAAATTGACAATAACCGAACTGGACATAACAAGTGTTATAACTGCAGACAGGGTGGGCACATCGCACGCTTTTGTCCAAAGCCCCGGAGAAATAACACCTCTTGTTCTAAGCCTCCCACAGGTCCCGGAGCGGTGCTCTGCCCGTGTTGCCGCCAGCACCAGGGAAACGGGCAGAAGAGCGCAGTACAGCACTGCGCTGTGACACCAAATTAAATGCTGACAACACCGGGACCACCATCACCGCTCCGGCGAGACTGCCCGCCACACCATCGGCGGGAGAGGGGGACACTGCAGCGGCCAAGGACAGGACCAGGTTCCACCTGGTAAGTGCCCACCCTCAACATGTCACCAACACAGACTTTCGTAGTTATAACGTGTTTCTTTGTGGAGACATTTATAAGAGGACAGAGCTTTTGGTCATGGGGGACTCCACGAGGGGCCCTCTCGGGCTCTTTGTGCTCCCTCAGATTGTTACAGCTATCCCGGGACAGACTTTTAAAATCACCGCCGCCTGTCACTCGGCCCCCTGGTTCGTGTCCAGGGGCCAGTGGCTGGCTCATGCAATAATTATTCCGGAAGACCTTCACCAAATCCATAATTTTCCACTACATGGACGATGTTCTTGTCTGTGCTCCTTCCGAGCACCTACTAGAAGAGACTCTCAAAGCCGCCATCGATGCCATCCAGCGTGCCGGGATGACCATCCATCCAGACAAAGTACAACGCACCCTACCGTGGAAGTACCTCGGCATCCGCATCGGAGAGCGAATCGTCGCACCCCAGCAGCTCGACATCGTGGACGAGCCCAGGACCCTGCGGGAGTTACATCAGCTATGCGGGAGTATCAACTGGGTTCGTCCTCTGCTGGGGCTGACGACAGCAGACCTCGCCCCCTTGTTCGATCTCCTGAAGGGCGGTGAGGCACTCGACTCTCCAAAGCAGCTTACCACCGATGCCAGGGCTTCCATAGGTAAGGTGCGCAAAGCCTTAGTCTCCAGGCACGCCCACAGAGTGGCCCCGGACCTGCCTTTTCAACTTATCATCTTAGGGCAGGTCCCCCAATTACACGGACTGGTCTTTCAATGGGACGAGAGGTTGAAGGACTCCCTCTTAATCATAGAGTGGGTGTTCCTCCCTCACACACCGTCCAAAACTATTACCACGCCACAAGAGCTGGTGGCCTCGCTTATCACCAGAGCGAGGGCCAGGCTCTGCACCCTTGCGGGGTGCGATTTCTCATGCATTCGTGTTCCCTGGAAAGATGAGGACTTGGAAAAATTAGTCCAGTCCAATGAGAGCCTCCAGTTTTCTCTTGACAGTTTCCCAGGCAAAATCACGGGAAAGAAATTGAAACATCACCTGTTTAACACAAATTTTAATTTGGTTCCAAAGTTTATGCAGTCAAAAAAGCCTGTAAAAGGAGCTCTGACGGTTTTCACCGACGGCTCGGGATCCTCTCACAAGTCAGTCATGACTTGGAAGGACCCTCGGACCCAGAAGTGGGAATCTGAGGGCCATGTGGTGGAGAGATCCCCACAAATTGCAGAACTAGCAGCCGTCATCAGAGTCTTTGAGAGGTTCCAGGAGCCTCTCAATTTGGTTACAGATTCGGCCTACGTTGCTGGGATAACTGTCAGAGCAGAACACAGTTTACTTAAGGAGGTCTCTAACAAAAATTTATTCGGGCTGCTCTCGCGGCTAGTGTCCCTGTTGTCCCACCAAGAGCACCCATTTCACGTGATGCATGTGAGATCGCATCAAGACCTTCCCGGGTACATCAGTGAGGGGAACCGCAGAGCAGACGCCTTAGCAATGGCTGCGCAGGTGCAGTCAGCTAACATCCCTGACACCTTCGCACAAGCCAAGATGTCCCACCAGTTCTACCATCAGAACGCCCCAGCCCTCCGGAGGATGTTCCACCTACCTCGAGAACAGGCTCGGGCAATCGTGGCGACATGTCCCAATTGCCAGACCTATCAGCTGCCCTCGCTCCATCCAGGGGTAAACCCCCGAGGGCTAGCTGCAAATGAAGTTTGGCAGACCGACGTTACCCATATCCAAGAGTTCGGCAGACTCAAATATGTACATGTCTCTGTAGACACGTTTAGCCATACTGTGTTCGCCTCGGCCTATTAAAAATAATAAGTGTACCTCGTGGCTTCGCGGCCTCGTGGTCACCTGCTGGATGGTTGCCTCAGCCGCCCGGGCGCCACCAGGGCTAAGGTTTCCCTGCCCACAGCAACGCTAATCCCAAGTGCTGAGGTTTCGGTGTTCGCAAGCGTGGGTTCTTGCTACCAGTAGCTGCGAAATCAAGACAATAAGGAGCGGCGACTATGCTGGGCAGCAGGAACGTTTATTGATCCTCGTCCCAAGCACAATGGCGCCGGACAAGGCTGTGCAGGGACGGATAAACAACTCAGGCAACCAATCACGGCAGAGCAAGGGGGAGGAGTTGGGGCGGGGAGAGGAATCACAAACCAACCGGGAGTAAGGGAGGGAGGGAAAAAGGTTCAGGGACCAATCCGAGAAGCACCTGCACGGAGCTTTCTAGAAACAGGGGAGGACACAAAACTTGACAGACAACACAACTAACAAATTATCAAACAGAGGCGTAACCTAGACTAAATGGACTAAACCAAGGTCGGGATGGCTCCCGGGGGATTCTTTCCACGAGATGGTTTCACCCACCACCCTTCCTTCCGGGAGCCCGGGGCCGACGTTGCCAAGACAACTGCAACATCTCCCCGTTTCTTGTTTTCTAAGAAAGAACGAGAAATCATAGAAACAAGGACATTTTTTAAACATGAAAACAAACAGAGCACAATTAAAATGATAACTAAAATCCAAACAAGGGTGGACAACAGTTCTGTAGCCCATGATGAAAGTCCTGTTTGTGCGAACATGGTCCGCAGCAAATCATTGCTTTCAACATGTAGATCTTGGAGCTGCTGCTGGATCCCCTGTATAGTGGCGTGGATGCTGCGCGAGTGGGATGAAAGATTGAAACAGCATAGACCTTCAAAGTCCTCGCACCCGTGCCCATGGGCAAGGAGTAAGAAGTCTATAGCCGCCCTGTTCTGCAAGGTGGCTCGTCTGGTGGTGTCTCCGTCCTGAAGTAATTGGGCCAAAGCACGGGACGTCATGTTGGCGTGTTTGCCAAGCCAACATTCAAGGTGACCTAATTCCCCCAGGGCCTTAGCTGCTGCTGCCCAGGGCACAAAGACAGAAGCAACCACCCTCTTTGAAAAGCTCCAATGATTAACTTCTGAATTGCAATTTTCATCCCAATGATCAATTTCTCGTTTTTTACGTGCCGAATTGGTTTTTGTCCAATTGAGAATTTGCGTTTTGCCAGGGGCTAGGACGGTTACTTCGCCCAACGTGCAAGGCCCTCCTACCGGACGGGACGGTATCCCGGCCCACATGCGGTCCCCGCAGATAAGAAACACTCCTGTTGGTAGGCGGAGGGGACCACCAAGTGCTCTGGCTCTCGACGGTGTAGCAGGTGGGGTAATAGTACGTGCACACCACTTATCAAAAGTATAGATGGAACGTTTGTGAGGACTCACATTAGTTCTTTTAATGTCTCCAATTTGAGCCCGATAGGGCTCATTCCCCGTCAGCGTGTATTGAAACTCCACGCAGAATTTGGCTTGTGCGGACCCCAGCAGTTCCAATTCTTGGGGTTCCACATCGAAATTTCTTTCGTTTACTGCATGTTTTAGAGTCTCAAGCCAGGCATCCCAGGATTTTACAGAATTGGGCCTCAGACTTGCAAGAACAGGATCTTGTTCTTGCATAGGGATACCCACCAGACAGGTTGACAGGGGGTTCTCGGCAGCATCCGTATTCAAACAGAGATTGTCTTGTTTCAATTACTTGGCGAGCGTGACCCACACATTCTCCTTCGGTTGCGGAAGGATCCAGCCGGATGTCTCTGGCCAACGGTGAGTCATCGTCGCCAGCAGCCACAGGGACAGCAGAATTTTGGTCACACTTTCCAGCTCCATTACTTCTGTTATCAAGGTGTACTGAAACAGGAAGGTAAGTATAAACAACTCTTTCCCAGCAAAGTTGACTTCTACCAACCCTTCCCCTCTCAGAACATTCAACAAGGGCAGGGTAAGGATAGAACATTCAGGTAAGTGTGGGGTGGGGAAAAGGGGAAAGGGAGTAGGGCTGTGAAGGTTTTGAGCATTGTCGCTGGTGCTCTTAGCTGCTCATGGTTGGAACACAGTCTATGATGTTGCCTTCTTTCTTCTTCGCTTCCATGCGAAGCTGACGTTCTGGGTGTCCTGTGGGGTCTGTGGGTCACTCTGGAGGTATGGGCGGATTGCTCTCGCCGGGATCCACCGGGGACCTGCTGTTGTAGAAACACACCCATACCCTCTTCCCCATACAATCAGCTCGACTGGACCTTTAATCTGACCATTTTCCGGATCCTTGAACAGAACAAGAGGTTTTTCTGCCAATTTCATCCTGGCCGAATTTGTGAAATGTCTAAAGACGGGGGGGGAAGGCTCCGAATCAGTACAATTTAGAAAATTTAAGGTAAACAACGCCTTACAGAGTCGCTCAATGGGCGTCTTTTCCTCTGTCCCTCCCCGCTGCTGCTCAAGGATGCGTTTAATCTCCTGATGTTTTCTTTCAACTATAGCTTGGCCAGTTGGGGAATGGGGTATGCCGGTGGTATGGCTAATTCCCCATTCCTGTAAAAATTTTTTAAAACTAGCTGAAACATAACAAGGTCCATTATCAGTTTTTATAGACTTTGGCACTCCTAAAACAGAAAATGCCATTAGAAAATGTTTTTTAACGTCTCTTGCCTTTTCTCCGGTGTGAACCGACGCAAAGGTGGCACCAGAAAATGTGTCAGTTGATACAGGAATATATTTAAGACGACCAAAAGGTGCATAATGGGTTATGTCTGCTTGCCATACCTCGTTAGAATGGAGACCTCGGGGATTGACCCCAGCGTTAAAGGCAGGAATCTGATGTTTCTGACAGGACGGGCATGTTGCCACTATGGCCCTAGCCTGCTCCGAGGACAGGTTAAACATCCTACGGAGGGCAGGGGCATTTTGATGGTAGAATTGGTGGCTTAAACGTGCCTGTGCCACAACGTCAGGAACTGAACAATTGTGCACAGACATCGCTAATGCATCCGCTCTCTGATTACCTTCTGCGATGTAACCGGGTAGGTTGGTGTGTGACCTTGTGTGCATTACAAAGAAGGGATGCTTGCGGTGGGAAAGGAGCTGTAACAAAGATGCAAGCAACCCAAAAAGTCTTTGATGACTCACCTCTTTCAATAGAGAATGTTCAATCCTGGAAACAATCCCCGCTACATAGGCCGAATCTGTCACCAAATTTATCGGTTGCTCCTGGAACCGCTCGAATGCCTTAACAACGGCTGATAACTCAGCAATTTGAGGAGAACCCTCAACCACCAGAATTTCCTCTTCCCACTCGAGGGTCTCTGGATTTTCCCACGTCAGCACAGCCTTGTGGGAGGACCCAGAGCCGTCTGTGAAAATGGTTAGGGCATCAGGAATTGGAGTTTTACTTTGAACAAATTCTGGGGCCAAATGAAATTCCGAATTAAAAAGATGGTGTTTTAGCTTTTGGTGCCCAATTTGACCGGAGAAGTTTTCCAGAGCTAATTGGAGATGTTCACTCTCCTGGAAGACAGACTCAAATTGATCTCTCTTCCAGGGGGTTTGGATGCACGCAAAATCACAGCCAGCCAGGGTACGGAGACGCTGGCGAGCTTTGATTATAAGCTCGGCCACCAACTCTTGTGGCGTCGTGATTGTTTTGGATGGCGTATTAGGTAGGAATATCCACTCCACTATCAGGAGGGGATCCCTCACCTGCTCATCCCATTGAAATATTAACCCATGGTACTTCGGGTTCTTCCCTAGAATGCTGAAACGGAAGGGAAGAACCGGGTTAATCCTATATGTCCGTTTTGTGTGTAGTGCTGTTAGTACTTTACCAACTGCCCCTCTCGCCTCCGTGGTGAATTGAATGGGTGCATCCAGGGCACGGCCTCCCCGCAGGAGTTGAAACAAAGGCTGCAAGTCTGTGTTCTTCAGTCCTAGGAAGGGTCGCAGCCAATTGATAGATCCACACAACTGATGCAACTCACGAAGCGTGGCAGGCTCTTCAGGAAGTTTCATCAGTTGAGGCTCAATGAAGGTGCTGGTAATACGTGACCCCAAATAATTCCAAGGTGACGTGGACTGTATTTTCTTAGGATTCACCTTCATACCGACGTTCTCGATGGCCTGGAGAACTGCAGTCAGGGCTGGTTGTAGCTGTTCTTGCGAAGGTGCGCAGACGAGTATGTCGTCCATGTAGTGCAGGATACGGACAGCTGGAAATGCCTTTCGTACCGGAGAGAGGACCCCGGAGACGTACCATTGGCAAAGGGAGGGGGAATTTCTCATTCCCTGGGGGAGGACGAGCCAATGGTAGCGTCGCACAGGTTCCTCCTGATTGATTGCAGGCACTGTGAAGGCAAACCTGGGAGCATCTGCAGGATGCAGAGGGATACTAAAGAAACAGTCTTTAATGTCTATTATGGTGACGGGCCACCCCCTTGGCAACATTGCTGGTGATGGGAGTCCAGGCTGCAGGGGGCCCATCTCCTCTATCACCGCATTAATGGCACGAAGGTCGTGCAGTAGCCTATAACTGTCAGATTTGGGCTTTTTTATTACAAATATCGGAGAGTTCCACGGGCTGTGGGATGGTGTAATGCGACCTAGTCTCAGCTGTTCGTTGACCAGTTCGTGGAGCGCGCTTAACTTATCACCTCGTAGGGGCCACTGCTCAATCCGGATGGGTTTATCAGAGAGCCACTTAATGGGTGGAACTTGTGGTCCAGCGCGCTTTGAGGTGGCCCCCACTAAAAATCCTGAGGCGGAGGAATCTCAATCCTCGCACCCCATTGGTCTAGCAGGTCTCTGCCCCACAGTGTAAAACCCGAGGAAACTATGAATGGCCTCACGGTCCCTACATGTCCATCGGGACCCTCGATAAGAATGTCCGATTTTGCCCTTTTAGCAGACACTGTTCCCCCGACTCCCTTTAGGGATTCGTTCAAGTCTTTGGTGCCCCAGTCAGATGGCCACTCTGTGTCAGCGATGATAGTAACATCAGATCCCGTATCTATCATTCCTGCCCTGGTGACAGAACTCTGGCCATTAATAAGCTTACAGTCAGTGAATGGTTTGTCTGTACCAACTACCTGGGTCCACCATACAAACGGAGTTCGTGTGTCCCTAGGGATGTTCTCGGGTAAAATCAGTGCTTGGCCTAGCCAAGTCCCTTTAGGCAAAAACCAGGGTGTGGTATTTAACATGATGGTGACACCGATAGGTTTTTTAGGTTGATAAAGTTTCACCTCCGGGATCACAAAAAGTCCTGGGGGACCTCTTATAGAATCTCCCACTATAAGTAATGTGCACGGGTGGTGTGGTGCATTTATCAGTTCCACAGCAACGTGGTGAGGTGTAGTGTCCGTGAGATGTAAAACGAACGAGCTCACCACATCCAGGCGATTGGAGTCACTCGGCGAGGGCTCTGCAGAGTGCCGCGTTGTCGAATGTGGACGCGCCGCTGTTGAAATCTCGTGAGTCCTCTGTAGGTTGGTGAAGTCGATGTCGTGGACTCCCCAGGTGCAGCGTTTAACTTATTTATTGCGGAGCGCGGCACTGACCCGCCCTCCCCTTCCCGTTTCCCGAGGAGTGGCAACAGGAACACGGCGTGGGTTGGGCTGTCACGTTGTTTTGATGAGAGGCGGGACCTGCCGGTAACTCGGGATTCACAGAGTTAGTGCAGTTAAAATGTCCTTTGCGAGGGAGTCTACAGTCTTTGATAAAATGACCCATCTTCCCACAGTTATAACAACGTTTTTCAGCTGGCGCTGCTGTGACGCCATAGGAATGCGCGGGTTTGGGTTTTACTTTCGCCAAGTCAGGGGTCTCTGGCTTTGACAGCCTCACTTGGGAGCAGCGCTCAGTAATAAGCTCGATGGTGGGCGGAGGCTCCCAAGGCATCAGCTCAATGACCCTACGGCACTCCTCGTTAGAGTTTTCCCTAACAAGTTCTACTAGCATCTCCTTGTGCACGACTGGGTTGGTAACTGCACGCGCCACGGACTCCCGAAGTCTATTTACAAAGGTAACAAACCTCTCTTGGGGACCCTGCTTTATGGCGGTATAACCCTGAGCAGGGTCACCGTCAGCGGCTAAACTAAACAGCACCGATCGCGCTGCCCGCTGTATATCTTTAAGGACTTCAGCCGGAATGTTTTTGGCTTGCTCCCCGGGTTCCGAAAACGCTCCCTCCCCACTAAGGTGTTCCATAGTGAGGGAGGCTTTGGCGGGGTCACCGCGATAGGTGGCAAGTAACTTTTGCAGCTCCCTGTGCCACCTGCTTTCCCAAACCCAGAAATCCGGTTCGATTAAAAGGCTCGACATCAGGAGTTTTAAATCGTGTGGCACCAACAACGATGCTTCAAACGTGGAGTTTATCAACCCCTTGAAATAGGGAGACGCGCGCCCAAACTCCTGACTCGCTTTGCAAATATCCTTAATTACTCCTTGCTGTATAGGTTCCCACCGCGCGGTGTTACGCTGCCGGTTGTACGTCACCGGTGCCGCAAAGGGCACGGCTACCGGCAACTGCGATGGGGGAGAGGCCCCGGTGGTATAGGCCTCGGAGGCCCGGGTGGGATAGGCCTCATCCCTTCCCGCTTCCGGGGTAGGACCGTGGGAACCGGAAGGTAGACCGTGGGAAACCGGAAGGGTACAGCGTAGGTAAACAAGGGGGCGGGCACGCCAACGGGAGGGGCGGGGTTCCCGGCAGGGGCGGGTCTGGGCGGGATTGGAGGCGGGACTGGGGTGGGAGTTACAGGGTAAGGGGTGGGGTGACCGAGGGGGCGGGGAACTTCGTGGGCGGGAGGAAGGAGGGGCCCCGACGCAATGACATCATCGGCCGCAGGGGGTGTGACCGACGTGTAACTCGACGCGGGGGTGGGGGCTAAGGAGGAGGGGGCGGGGTAGAAGGGATTCACGTCACTCCGGTTCGCGCGCGCGCCAAAGTCCAAACCGCTGCCGCATTGCGGCAAAAGTCCCGATCCGCCATCTTGCAATGGCGCAGCAAAATTTCTCCCGACGCCATTTTGTGGCGTTCCCTTAAATTCAAAACTACTATAACTCGGAGGGGGAATCCGCGCAACGGGCGCAACTGGGGACGACGAACTGGGGTAAATTGTGAGGAATGGGTCCACCCTGAGCTGGCCAGACTCAGGGTAGAAAGGGTTGGTGACTGCCGTGCTTCGGTGGAGACTTCCATCGTCTCCGATTTCAACCCGCTTGCTTTCGCGAGACGGGCGTACCGGCGCATGGTCAGCCACCGGGATAGAGGGGGGCGGAATGAGGGGTTCAGGAACACGATCAGGGGTAGGGGAACTAACGTCAACCGCACTCGAACCCTCCCCAAACTCATTAACTAAAACATTATAAATTAAAGTCTGCAACCCAAAAAACCGTTTAACTGAAAAATCTCCCCCTTCAAATCTATCGGTTAATTTTTCCCCGACGTCATCCCAAAACGAAAGCGTAAAAACCGACTTAGGATGAACGAAAGGAATGTTCCCAAGTACCCATTTCAAAAACTTTTTAAGTAACTTTTTATCAAAACTTTCCCCCGAATCAACCAAACGGTATTTTAAACTATAATACAAAAAACTTAGCTCCTTCTCCCTCTTGCTTTGATGGTTGCCCATCCTATAACAAGAGAGGTTAATTCCCCACTCTCTAAAATAAAGTAGAAAACGTGGCGGTTAACTCACCCGGAGGGACACTCGACCTCCGCGGCGACCTGCAGGGGTTTTTTTCAACGTCCGAGGCTTCTGCTCCTCGGGACGACCGCCAAAGTAAATCCACAAACGAGAGATGTGAGGTGCCTTGATGAGCTCGGTTTCACCTCGATGCCTCAGTCCGTCGAGGTCGAGGGAGTCGCCGGCTTTTCTACGAGTCCGTACCTCCACAAGAGGGTTCAGGACACGTAGCAAGGAGCGCTCCAACAGGGTCTTCTCGGTGTAAAGAGAGTCCTCTTCTGAAGCTACTTGCGTAGCAGCAGCGTTGGGCGCCACTTATTAAAAATAATAAGTGTACCTCGTGGCTTCGCGGCCTCGTGGTCACCTGCTGGATGGTTGCCTCAGCCGCCCGGGCGCCACCAGGGCTAAGGTTTCCCTGCCCACAGCAACGCTAATCCCAAGTGCTGAGGTTTCGGTGTTCGCAAGCGTGGGTTCTTGCTACCAGTAGCTGCGAAATCAAGACAATAAGGAGCGGCGACTATGCTGGGCAACAGGAACGTTTATTGATCCTCGTCCCAAGCACAATGGCGCCGGACAAGGCTGTGCAGGGACGGATAAACAACTCAGGCAACCAATCACGGCAGAGCAAGGGGGAGGAGTTGGGGCGGGGAGAGGAATCACAAACCAACCGGGAGTAAGGGAGGGAGGGAAAAAGGTTCAGGGACCAATCCGAGAAGCACCTGCACGGAGCTTTCCAGAAACAGGGGAGGATACAAAACTTGACAGACAACACAACTAACAAATTAACAAACAGAGGCGTAACCTAGACTAAATGGACTAAACCAAGGTCGGGATGGCTCCCGGGGGATTCTTTCCAGGAGATGGTTTCACCCACCACCCTTCCTTCCGGGAGCCCGGGGCCGACGTTGCCATGACAACTGCAACATCGGCCCACACGGGCGAAAAGGCGAAAGACGTTTGCAAACATCTTCTAATGGTGTTCTCTGTCCTAGGTACCCCCAAAAAGATAAAGACGGACAATGGCCCGGCGTACACCTCTGCCTATCTCCGTAGTTTCCTCCAGGAGTGGGGGATTGCCCACGTCACCGGCATCCCTCACTCCCCTACGGGGCAGGCCATCGTGGAGAGGACTCACGGTACACTCAAGAGAGTCCTCTACCAGCAGCAAGGAGGTGCAGAGAAGAAATCGCCCATTGAGCGACTCTGCAAGGCGCTCTTCACAATTAACTTTTTAAATTGTACACCAGAAGAGCCCGTCCCCCCTGTATTCCGGCACTTTACTAATTCAACCAACTCCAAATTAAAAGAACATCCGCCGGTGCTGGTAAGAGACCCTGAGACCCATGAGGTTGAAGGGCCTTTCCCACTGATTGTCTGGGGCAGAGGGTACGCATGTGTGTCCACCCCAGAGGGGCCGAAATGGATCCCAGCTAGGTATGTCCGACCCTACTGGGGGCCTAGGCAGAGAAAGCGAGCTTGTTTTGCAGAGACAGTTCCACCTCAGTCTCCGCAAGAAGAAGGTTTCCAAGCCACGGAGGCTTGGAAGAAAAGGAGAAAAAAAGACTTGCCCAGCTTAGACGACCCTCCGGCATCTCAGCAAGAAGAAGTCCCAGAGGAAGAAGACACCAGAGATGTCAGAAGGCGACCATACTCAGCAATACCATAGACTATACACCCCCTTTTACCCTTCCCCAACCTACTCCTCTGACTTACCTTTTGTGTGTCCCTATCCCTGTTACCTACCCATTCAAGAGAAAGGGGGGAGAGAGGGGGAGTTTATGTTAGAGTTACCTTTTGTCGTTTGGATCACCTTTGTTAGATTTTAAGGTTTTTCTTTCTCAGTCTACCCATCAGAGATCCCCAAGGAAGATGGAGCCAGTCTGGATTTTTGTTAGGGTCCTGTTTCTCCCATAAATTCCGGCGTCTGCCCCGTGGCTGGTGCAGCAGCCTCGAGAAAACGTGGGGGTCACTCTGGCAAAATCCATCGGCCAGAGTGACTTCTGCCTTCACGTCGACTCAGCGAACGGCCTGATTAGCACCTGCCTGAACTCCTATCAGACGAGGAGGCAACCAGGCAGGCGACGCTCCAAAACAGGGCCGCCATAGACTATCTGCTGCTGCTCCACAACCATGGGTGCGAAGAGTTTGAAGGACTGTGTTGCTTCAACCTTTCATCTCACGCCCAATCCATCAAGTCCACAATCCAGGAGATGCGGGACCAGATCCACCAACTCAAGACGGAGGGCAAGGACTGGCTCGACAGCCTCTTCACCAGCTGGGGGATCTCTGGCTGGATTTCACAAGTTTTACGGACTCTGTTTTGGGTTTTGTTGACTCTTTTCCTTGGACTTTGTTCCCTAAGTTGTGTTAAGTGTTTTGTTATCTCTTTAGTTAACCGCGCATTGCCTTTAAGTAATAAAAAGGGGGAGATGTGGCAGTGGTGCAGGTTACCCCAGAAGAAGAATTTCCAATGAGAAAGCCCTGGGGGGAGGAGGAGGGCTCCCCCGAGGTAGAGCAAACAATAGTTTAGCCCAGAAGAGGCTGGGCTCGAGACAGGTTAATACCCCCAGGGCTCATTGGGGAGCACCACCTGCCCATCTGAGTTAGTCACCCCCAGTTTCCTAGAGAGTTCTCAGTTACTCGGTTGTTCATTGTATCACTCCCCTGTCTGTAACCCTCGCTCATCCCCCTTCTATCCCTGGTTCGCTCCCTGTCCCCTGCTCCTCCCCAGTTCCTCCCCTCTGCTACCCGGTGATTGGTCACCGGGGGAACAATAAAAGATCGTGTCCCAGGGGAATCGAGGTCCTCCGATCCCTGGTGTCACAGAGTGCAGAACCTCGTGTCTGTGTCTCTTCATTCCTGGGTTGGAGGAACCCCCTGAGGTGTGGGAGAGTTCGCCTACCGAGCAGCTAGCAGGGAGCAAGGGCAAGAGTCGCTCGGCGATTGGGAACGAGGCTGGCCCCTGAGGACCCAAGTCGCATCCGCCTTTGCTAGTAGCCACCTCCACTCCACCGAGGAGGCAGGCGGACGGCTACAAGGAACTTTGAACTAAAGAATGGCAGAGGGAGAAATCATCAACTAAAGCCTGATCCTCCCTTTTGTTGCACCAGTAACAAAATTTCAGCATCTCTGACTGATAGCATAGGGGTCAAAATGATTTTGGGGTTTGTAGTAGTTTTAGGTTGTGGGATCGACAGGCCCTGTAGGCCTTAAGGGTGGGCCTTAGGTGTTGTTTTTGTTAGGCAAGAAGTGTAGTCATGAGAACCGCACCTGTATGCTTTTCTGTGACAATTACTTACAAGATTAATGAAATGATTGCGTAGTAAATATAAGTAAGAATAATAATTCACTTGCAACAATCCTGAGAAAAGTTAGAGGGTAGTAGGAAAGGGGGGGGCTGAAACTCATGCTTGAGTGAAAACAATATATCCAATAGTGCAATGCTGAATTAATGATTAATTGATGATTATATGATGATTATGTACGTAGTAGTATAAAATGTGCTCATTTTCAAACCCGTGGCGGAGCTTGATTTGGGTCCATCGACCCCTGCTCCCAGGGCCCTTCAATAAAAGCACCTGCATATAATCATTCCATGATTATGTGTTTTCCTACGCTAACATGACATGACCTGCAATTTAGCTGTGGGATTTAATGCTGGAAGATTGATGTGTTTACTGTAATGGCAGTAAATTGACTATCCAGAAAGAGCTATATATCTTTGCAGCACAGGAAGTGTCTGAGGGAGACAGAGACAAGTTACATCAAAGGGCATATAATCAAAACAAAATGGTCACACTAAAACCATAAGAAATAATTAGAGAGATAGATTGTGAAGAGAGAAGAAAGAATGGAGGCTACTTTGAGTCTCACCCTTTTTGTTTATGTTGACCTGAAATCGTGGTCTAATATTAGAAAATTATGTGGTCTTGAGCCAAGCGAAGACTCAGCGAGAATAAATTGTCTTGCTTTTATTGAATGAAAAATCTCTTTACTCTGACAAGTAGTTCAAAGCAAAAAAGAAAAGGAAGAGAATATTTCAGAAGCCTCTGTTACAACTTGCCTTTATTTTGAACTAGGAAATCTTCACAATTGGCCAAGTAAAAATTCATACTAATCACTGAGGTTCTTTTCCATCTGCATCTGTGACATCATGCAAGATAAGAAAACTGGTGACTCCAAGATACAATTATTGACATGTTATTTGCAGATCGGTACCTATATTTCAGACAGTGACATTTGGAGACATTTAGAAAACTTAAACAGAGAGACAAAAAAAAAGTAAAATTTTTCCACCCCCCTTTTCCTCTTTCCCCTAGATTGTATGCAGTACAATAACCTAGAGGAAAAGAATGTTGCATTAAGTACATGGTGCTCAGTACTCTTCCTAAGGCATCTGATATGAACATTCTCTGCTGTATCATATTTTCAAAGCTGCTATGAAGAAAGATGCTTGCCAAAAGAGTACCAGAAAGCTAAATATTTCTGCCTATTGTGCAATCACAAGGAAGTGATCTTGGGCAGGACCTTTGAATGATCTTTCTGTGGGCAGCACATGTGTGGTCACAGCAAGCCATTGTGAATGCAGAACTTATGCCTTGTCTGCTGCGCCAGTCCTTCTGTTATTTCATTTCTATATTTCCTTTTCTCACTCGTCTAGTACTTTTTGTTTTTTGACTATTATGTCTTTGGACACCATTTTTCCTCAGTTTATGTGGTTTACAAACTTCTCCCTCTACCTTCCTCTCAGATTCCTTTTTTACACTTTTATAAGTACCACTCAGTGTCTTTGGCAACTATATTATAACTGATTCAACTTTATCAGCATTACAGAAGATTCTTTTTCTCCTCTTCATGTTGAGATCTGTGCAGTACATACAGGATTTTACCACTCAGTTGTCAGTCTCTAATATTTAAGGAAGGGTCTAAGTTTTTCTTCATTGCCTTCACCTTTTTGCCCATCTCTTTTCAGTCATTTTTACTCAGTAAGGTGAGGAAGGAGACTGAGGGTCTGTTGCAAAAGGACTCTTAAGTCCTTTCATTCTCTATATTGTGTCTATCAATTATGTTCTCACAATTCTACAAGAATATTTCAGCAAATCCAAGATGATGGGACTGCACTAATAATCATCACCCTATCTGATAACAGACTTCCCAGGGACTCAACTGGCAGTTTGACAGCCCTCTGCTGTACTTGCTACACCCTGCTGATAAAACTGCTGTTGCTACAAATTGATCCTGACAAAAACAAGTTCATCTCTATTCTGAATTTCAGACTTGACCTTGGTGTGTTTGCAAGTTTAACCATCATACTGGGCACAAAATATGTAGCACAAAAGCCACGTAACTAAAAAATATCCCAACCTCTCTCTTTTACTGTCTGTTTATTCTCTCTACTGCATGATTATTTTAAACTGTTCTGTGTTATGGCTAAAAGTCAAATTTGACTATTTTTTAAAGCACAAGAAAATTACCCACTAGTGGTTGTAAGGATTGTTTATGTGGGCACAGAATCTCTGTCCTTCACCATTTTGTGATTGAGATATCCTAGCTCCTACCAATGGTAGTCTGGGGAACAGTGTTACAAGGCAAAGATTGGAACAATGAGGGGGAAAGCAGAGGGAAAGGATACAGATAAGCTGGACTCACTATAAAATACTGCCAAAACAGAGGGACTCTTTGTTTTATATATACACTATAAATACAGTAAATGCTGTGTAAATACTCTATAAATACAAGAGTGAGCAAAGGACTGCATGGGGATCCTTGTATGCAAACCATCAGTCCTCATCAATTTTTCACTATTTCTATAAGCTTTACTCAACTTCTGGACTTCAGGAGAATGACAAGTGAAGACATCCTCAGGAAGGCACTTTTATTAGCACCAAACATATTTTTAACTGTGTAGATTCAAAGTATTATTGCAGAGAGACACAAGCAATAGGGAAAACCACTTGGAATCATCATTTCTGGGAAACCTCACTTAAATTTTGTAGCCATAAAGTTATTTGGTATGCAGATATAAGTATGGAAGGGTGCATGTCCTTGACTCTTTCTGAAGCTCCCAGAATTCTGTCACTAAGTCTCACATAACATCCCCTTCCACTGGCTCTCTCCAGCATGGTCTATCATCTGGTTTTTGGACTCATTTCTGATACAGGAAACATTGACGTGAATTCCTCAGAAGATAGAATTAAACCCAGACCTCCCACATTGTGGTTAGTCTTATTTTGCAGATTAATTCTGAAAACACCTTGAGCAATTCAAAAGAAAGGGACACATGCCTCTATATTTTGTGAGATCTGAACTACTAAGCTTGTGTTTGTAGGTATATTGAATTGCTCAGAACTCAAAACTAGATTTAAATAGTAGTGAGGCATGTATCTGCAGAGCTCCAAGCCTGGAACACCTGAAAGAGTAAACAGTTTAGAGGTCCTCAGGATTATATGGCAGCTGAGAAGTTTTCAACAACACGATATTGGACATAGGCACTTAAATGTCATTCCAGTACATATTGTCTGGTGTATAAAATTCTGTCTACTTATTCAATCCTGATGTCAGGGATATGCTGACATGCATATTTGGAACTTTTAGTTCACCTAAAATGCTTGCCAAAGATTCATCAGCAATTTCCCCAGTTGCCAGCATCCAGGCAGGAAGGCAATGGGACATCAGAGAGCAGGAAGAGGCAGTACCTACCAGCAGACATATAAAGGGAATTCTCTTCCTGGTGGCACTAGCAGAAAAAAATGTTGTGGCAATGGAAAAGAGGGTACAGTTTCTTGCTAGAGACAGGAAACAATTGTGTTATATCAAGCAGGAGAGAATATGAACATTATACAGGCAGAATACAGAAGAAAAGCAAGCACTGATGAAAAGGTGTTTAGGAGAGTGAGAAGCAGAGGTTAACAAGAGAGAACTGAGCAGGGAGAGCATATCTAATGTATTCAGTGGTGGTACGGGTGACTCAATGGAGCTGTAACTGATACAAGGAGGAGAAAAATAAGGGAGACCAATAGCTCTAGAGAAATGAAAAGAGAAGTAACCGTGCATGGAATAAGGACCTTGAAGCTTGGGGACCTTTCCTGCTCTTTATGAAGAGTGTCTCCAACTCCTTAGAGGGTGTTTCCAAGACATCTGAGCATTTTTTCACTTTCCTTAGCACTGCTGGAAACATCCCAAGCTTAATATCATGATGTCACAAGGAAAATCCCTGATTTACTTTGCAAAAACAACATCTTGTCTATCTCTCAGTGACAAGTATTAATGGACAATCCTGAAGCATCTGAGCTGCAGCATTCTCATTTATAGACCATCTGCTCTCAAACAAGATCCATCCAAATGGCCTCTATTTGACCAGATCTCCAGGCATGCTCTCTGGTATGTGTATTGCCTAGGCATCTGCAGAAGGCAAAATGCAGAGTGAGGGCAGGCAGGGACACAAGGTCATTGTGGGTAGGTTTGTGTACAAGAACATCTGTGAGTTCTGAGGGCTAGTCTGCAGAATTTCTATTTGCTGATTTATAGCTGTCAAAGCACCTAGGGCTCTTGGACCAACCAAAAAAAGAGAAAAAGAAAAGAAAGAAAGGAACCCCAGATAATTAGGGTAATTCTGCTGCATGCAGAAATAAAGGTGTTTGATAGCAAAGTCGAGATTAAAATCATTGTGGTTGGATACATTCAGGATAAGTCACAGCACTGCCTTAGAAGCCACATTAATCAGTTACCTTGATCACAGCTGTTTTTCATAAATTCAGTCTGTGGATAAAGAAAGTGTGAGGGTACATTAGTGCCATTTTCTTACAACTTTGAAGAATGAAATAACAAACAGCTTTAAATACCTGAGGTTTTCAGACCAATGCTATTACTTGAGAAGAACAGAGTCATAGTAAGTTTAGGTTTCCTTTTAAACAATGTCTAGTGTCACAGGACAAAGGATATGTCATTTGCTGTGGGAAACCTAAAAATAACAGTTTTTTTAAGACTCGGCTCAGAAAAGGACTTTATTCTGTTGACCGTTTTGACCTTTTCTTCCTGTCTTCTCCCTTGCGAGGGATGAAATCATGGGCTATGTGCCTGAAAAGGGTAATGGAAAAGCAGATTTTTCTGGTGAATTTTAAAAGAATGTTTCCTTATATATCTGTTTGCATAAGAGCTTAAAAGAGAAGATTATATTATTATTATACCTGCATTTAGTCTAGGCATGTTTGTGATGCTCTTTATGTTAGTATATCTCTTATTCCATAAATTACCAACTACCTCAAAAAAAGTGGTTTCATCATCCACTCTTCCTTTCAACTAGTTTCTTACAGATAAAAGGTCTTCTGATCCATTCCTTCTGTATCAGGGATCTTTTTGTGTTAATTCTTTGTTTAAACAGATGTTAAATAAAATTAGAAGAATATTGTATGTCTACAAACCAGTCCTGTCAGGTTATAAACACTGATAATTCCCACTGAAGTGAGAGGATACCTGAGGAGACTTTGAAGACACCCCTCAGATCCTCAAGAGCTTACCCATGTCCTTGGGCATCCTTCGCAACCTCCACTCATCTGGATAAATTTTACTGAGGTTAAGTTAATGGTGTACTTAAGGCTATAGCTTGAGTTGCGGTGTTCTCCTTTTTATCAGTTTATGGGCACAGCACTCTTTGATCTGCACTTATGCATCACCTTCCATCTCAAGATCTCAGATGGCTTTTCAAATGCTAATGAATTCTACTCATTCTACCCTAGGGAAACTGAGGTGATGAGAAATTACAGGAGACACTTAGGTTCACAAATACGACCTACAACTAAGTTGAGAACAGCCCAGTGAGACCACTTATTCCCATGCCATACAGGTAGTACAGGTATCTGTTGCATAGTCTGCTCTTAAAACATCCCTTGCCATCAAAATGCGTCCCCAGTGAATAGAGATGTCTGGTGCTGATGTGAGGGGAATTTTGTTCTTTGTGATGCTTTTCCTGGGGTATGGAGCTCATAATTACTGAAGAGAGGGGGTTGGTAATCTTTCAAGAGTGATGAGCCAGATCATAGTTTTCATTCTCAAGTTAGTGCTTCAGTGTGACAACTGAAACCCAGCAAGATCTGGAAGGAGATGGTGCTCACAGAGGCAAGATGAGACCAGTAGGCTGTGTGAGGTAAGAGAGTAAGTTTCCAAAGAACTAAAAATTCAGGAGTGCTGGAAATACCTGCCTCCCATTGACACTCATTTGGAGATTCCTTGAATCCCGGGGCTCAGATTTGCTCAAGAACCTGCTCAGGTTCTGGTGTCCACACTTTTAAGTATCCAGCCCTGGTATGAAAAGTTTGAAAAGTGGCCTCCAGCTGTGGAAGTACTGGGTGCACTTTTGGTTGAACAAAACCTTGGTAACTAGAATGCATTCATCATGCTTCATCTCAGTAGTTTCAGGAAAAAATAAAGACCATGCTTATTATTTGAAATATTCTGAAAGAAAAATATTGACTTTTCAGTCTTTCGCTCTTCAAATTTGAGTGCTGTCCTTTAGATGTGATATCTAAGGAGTACTTACACTGTAAAATAGGTGATGAATGAATATGGAATGTTTGGTTTATGTAGATTTCTATGTGGGAGAAAACCATTTTAATTTACACATTCACTAGGTTGAATCATTGGTGTTAGTTGCTTTCATATACATGAGAAGGAATTGGGCAGTTCTTTTATCACTGACTTTATGTTGAAGTGGCAAAATCAAACTCATGTAAATTACTTTCACATAGTTATCTGGCTTAACTTCAATGGGCATTAAAACTTAAATTTAACAGCCTACATTCTTAAGTGTTTGTTCAATTTTTTAAAAGTCAGTTTTTACACTTCAAATATTTGAATGAGAGGAAAATAATGTGTGACTGAATGTGCTGCAAACAAATAAATCTCCCAGTCATCACAGAATTATGGGATGGTTTGGGTTGGAAAAGATCACCTCGTTACAATACCCCTGCCATGGGGGGGGGGGGGGGGTATCAACTTACACTAGACCAGGCTAAATGTCCCATCCAACTTGGTCTTGAACACTTCCAGGGATGGGGCATCTACAGCTTCTCTGGGAAACTTGTATCGGCGTCTCACTATCCTCATGGTGAAGAATTTCTTCCTAATACTTAATGTAAACCTACCCTCTTTCAGTTTAAATCCATTACCTCTTGTCCTGTCACTATACACCTTTGTCCAAAGGCTCTCCCCAGTTCTCTCATAGGCCCCTTTTAGGTACTGGAAGGTGCCATAAGGTCTCCTCAGAGCCTTTTTGTTTTCAGCCTGAACAACACCAGATCTCTCCATCTGTTCTCATAGGAGAGGTGCTCCAGCTCATCTTGGTGGCCCTCCTGTGGACTAGTTTCAGCAGATCCATGTCTTTCTGTTGGGAAATGGCCATTTCTGGCTGCACAGACATAAGGTATAAGTGAGCAATCCAGACTCCATAGGCAAGTGTTAGGCCTCTGCTCAAGGCTGTTCTCAAAACAACTGTGGGAAAGGGAGACATGAGAGCTGTAAACAAGGTGCAGGTGTCTAGAGATTAGCTTGGCAGAAGAAACTGTTGATGTTATTGCCTTCTGATACCAGTTTGTGTGTTAATTAGATTAGAGAAAGATCCCGTGTGAAACTTCTGTAAGTGAATAATATTTTGAGCACGTAAGGTAGTATAAGTATGTGCACTGTCTGACAATAAACGAGCTTGATTTATGAACCACATTGGATCGTCGTCTTGCTCCTCTCGCCGACAAATGGTGACCCCGACGTGCGGGACGAAGACGCGCGGGACCGGACCGGCGGGATCGGGAAAGCACCGGTAGCAGCGACCGGGGAGCGAAGATCTATACCCTTTGCGCGGCGAAGGGGGGATCCGATCGCTTGGACCTCGGAGAGGGGTCCGCCGCCCGAGAAAGGCTATACTCGGAAAGGCTGCGTGGCGATCGCGATCGGCGCATAGACGCGGCGCGGAAAGACGCGGAGGGGCCGGCGCGGAGGGACGCGGAGGCCACTGCGATCAGCCTGGAGAGGTTAACCAGCTGGACGGATATGGATTCGCAGGTAGCCGTAGATTTGTTAACACGCTTTTTGGAAAAGCGGGGAGTTAGCAAAGACACCTTAAAACAGGTGACAGGATTAGTTACGTTAGGAGTAGAAAAGGGTTGCTTCAGGGACCCTAATACGATCTTTGACCTGCCTGAATGGCGGAAATATGGTGATCAGTTGTTTGAGGGAATTCTAGACAGCAACAAGATAGGCGCGACACTCGGGAAGCCCTGGAGGGAGGTAACGACCTGTTTGCAAAGATACCAGGCAGAGAAAAAAGTTGCAGCCGTAACCACGGCAAAACTAGAAGGAATCACGGAAGGGAGCGGGGGGACTCCGGGAGGTGAGCGCCCTATCCCGGGAATGCTCGGCATTGGTAACGAAACGCCCAGCCTGCCGGCAGTAGGGAGGTGTATGGTGCTGGAGGTGCACGGCTCCCCGCCCGAGCACGGCGTTGCCCCGGAGGCGGCCGCTGTTTGCGCGGAGCAATCGGCCGCCCCGGCGCCCGCGCCGCCGCAGCCGGAGGAGGGGTGTCCGCCCCTCCCCTGTGCACCGGCCGAACCACAGGAGGAAGATCAGCCGGCTTTGCCCCCCACCCCGGGCGATTCTATGCCTTCTCGCCCGGTGCGAGGAAGCAGTGTCCCTTCTCGGCAGGAGCAGCCGCCGGCGCGCCAGCCGCCGCTCGCGCCCCCCCCCTCGCTGGGTGGAGGCGGGGGCGCTGCTCCGTTTCGCGCGGGGGAAGGGAGACGCAGAATTAGCTGGGCGAAGGTAGAACAGAAAGCTTTGGAAGAGGGCGATGAAAAACTAGCTCAGGACGTTAGAACTTTAAGCCGAGGAGAAGCGGCGTTTCCAGTGCTCTTTGAGTCCCTGCAGGATGATAGGGTATCCGCGGCTATCACAGCTGGGGTGCCGCAGTGGAGGCGAGGGGCACTGTTACGCCAGTGTGTTTTAGAAAATTGTAATCAGCAGACGCTGCCCGCAGACACCTCCATTCAGGTCATGTTAAAAAAGATGAACCGAGTGCCGGTGGGAATGCAGACATTTATAGCAGAAATAGTCACCGCCATGGGAGACAAAAGAGGTGAAATGATAGCCCCTGCCAGACGCAGGCCCTTAGCACAGAGGCGAGAGGGTCGCGCCTAGGCAGAGAGCCCCGGTGCTTCAGGTCTGGGGAAGAGGACGGAAGGGATGGAGATAGATGAAGGACAGCTGACAGTCCAGGACCTCTTCTAACTTATCATCTCTGTGAGAGAATTGAACTGTGATAATTCCGCTATGCGGAATCTCCTAAAATGGACTTGAGACTGTAGATTAACCCTGAGAGCGAGAGTGGCCTTTCAAATACCCGGCTGAGAGACAATTAAAAAGGGCGCTGTGAGACATGTTCAGTGATAACCGGACAGCCGCCCCCGAGACTGTGAAAACAGCTTTGCAATCGGACTCGCTTCTACAATCCGTCAGGGAAAAAGGGACAGAAAAGTGATGACAGTGATGTACTGGAAAAATTTCTACATGTTTAAAAGGTTAGAGAGCTCGACCCGCGAGCCTCCAACGGCGCCCCCCCCATGCCACATCCCCCAGAATTGGGGGGAGATGGCCAGAAGGAGCAAATTGCTGCCTGGGAACAGTGGCTGGACATCAGAGAACAGAGCCTCCAGCTCCTGACCATCATGGCTGACTGAATCCTTCTCGCTTTTCTGTTTATTCATCTCTATCTGAATCCGAGGAAGTTACTGCTCCTCAAAGTCGTTGAGAACTTTCAGGACCTCTCCTTTTTTCTTCTTTAGCTGCAGATGCATCTCCTAGAACACTGCTTCCAGAGTTCCAGGGAAAGGTGTCCGCCCGCCCCCCCCCCTCGCAGCAGTTTCGGATTTCTCCTCGCAGCGGTTTCGGATTTCTCCCCGCGGCCGCTGCAGTAAGCAGCGGCTCCTGCCCGGCGGTCCCTGCCCGGCGGTCCCTGCCCTCGGCTCCGGCGGCATCTCAGTGCGCCGGGGGTGGGAGGCTGTGGAGCCGGCAGCGGTGGTGACACGGCGCGGCAACAGCCACGGTTTTTCTGTGCGCCGGGCGGGCAGCGAGGAACCTCTTTTCCCAGCATCGACTAAGTAACAACAGTTTTCCCTAGCCACCGGGACCGCGCGCAGCTCGCTTGCTGGCACCGGAAAACGGGAAGGAGAGCGCGGCCGCCCGCCGTGCTCCAACAGTACCGGCCCAGCACTCCCTGCGCCTGCGCCCTCGACCGCTGGTGCTCCTGAGTCAACCCCTGGGTGCACTTTTAATAGGTCGTTTTTTTCTGCAAGTATCAAAGACTGTTCATATTGTCTCGTATACTTGCTGCTGATTTTACTGGTGGAATTTGTGTTAACAAGAAGAAATCTGGGAAATCTAGGTTGCTACAAGACTTGCACTTAGTCAGTGCAAAAAGAAAAAGGGGGAGAAAGGGAGGACGGAGAGAGTGAGAGTGCTGGAGTGACTGTTTACAAGCATCCAGCCCACAGCAACAATTCAGCAAAACAAAGGATTGAAAACGTGGCAGAACTGATCCAGAGGGGACGCAGCAGAATTGTACACCTAACAGGCCGGTGCCAAAGCGCAGCCGGGGCCGAGCAGAATAAGGAAGTTTGGGCGAAATGTAAACTGATTAATAAGCTAGAAGAAACATTTGAATAAATAACATGTGCAAACTTGCAGACTATATATTAGGAAATGTTTAAGTCAGATTTTCCTTGAAGGACTCTTGAGAGTTAAAGTTAAGTAGTGTATCTTTTATCAAAAAAAAAAAAAAAGTAAAAGTAAGACAAGAAGATTGCTTGTTGGAGCAAAACTGAGCAGTTTGTTTCTTATAGTGATAGTATTAGAATAAGATTTCAAATATTTCTGTCTTGATTTTTTTCATTCTGCAAAATCCTGCATGTTTTAGAGTGGTAAGCCTTAGTAGCAGAATTTGTCAGGAAATGTATACCTTTGTATTGTTTGTTAATTAATGATGGGAATTGTCTTGCTAGATAGAAATGAATGACTGGAATTGTAATCTGTTCTTACTGTTTTTCCTGTTTTACTTTGTTTCAATGAGTGTTTGAGTTTTATACCTACAGCTGAATTTGGAAGTACAGTGATCTCGGAGAAGATGGAGCAAAGAAAGGATGGATCTGTGTGCTTGCAGCTTGCAACACTGTTTTCAAACATATCCCAAGCGATCACCCCTGATGTATTAGTACTTATAAATATATCGTTAAAGTTTAAATGCTATTAGGTTTCTTAAGTTCTGTTACAGTTAAGTATTACAACTAGATTTTATAAGAGTTAACTACAACTATACATAGCTATGTGTGTTATAGCAAGGATTAAGTTCTGTTAAGATTACGTACGTAAACTCATGCATATGCAATCTTTTAATTATCATGTTCATGGTACCATGGTATTTTTAGTCAAAAGTGTTTGGCAAAGTCTGTTATTTTACAGTCTGCACAACCTGTGTTATGTTTGTGTAACTGTCTCTATTATTTGCTCAGATTTAAGTAACCTTCTTAGTTGTTGTTTCTAACAGTTTTCTCATAAGATCTGTGCTAGGGAAATCCCTCCAGTTAGAGCCCTGGCCCTGGCCAAGCCTTGACTCTCCCTGGTCGGACATCTACCAATGGACCCAGGTGTTTCTGCATCCAAATCGTATTTAAGTCGGGTTTGACTTAATAATTGGAATTTATATCAGCTGTATCCTTTTTGGGGTGGACCTGGAGACCCTATCCGGAAGGGCTTTCCATGTCTTCACTGAAACAAGGCAGCTGTTGCAGACCCTGGATGTTAGCATAGTATTCCAGAATTCAGTAAGGTATTACCCTGATTAACAGCCTTCAGAGACAAAGCAATTGAAGCTAATTTGCTGAACTATTGGGTAATGAAAAAATCACAAGATTCACCTTAGAATGTTTAGCACATAGTATTAGAAGTATTCTTATGTCTAGTTATGTGTGTTTCTTACTGCGCTACCTATGACAAATGGCTGGTAATGCCATAAACAAACTCATACTGATTAAAACAGAAAGGGGAATTGTAAGGTTGCAAGTATGTGTGTTAAATCACGAAAAAGATACAGATAATTGTACACTTAAAGTACGCCTTTAAGAGACTGGTTAACAAGCTTAAGTTTTAAAGACTGATTAGTGAACTTTGTAAAAATGGAATTGATAGTTTTAGTAATTATTATAATCATAAGTGTATTATTGCCATGTGTAGTTAAGTATTTGATGAATACAGTAGAAGAAAAAAAAAAAAGGTGTAAACCAGGCCTGGATTGCTCAAAGAAAAGAAGGGGGATATGTTGGGAAATGGCCATCTCTAAGTGAGCAATCCAGGCCCCTCAGATGAAAGCAAGGCCGGAGAAGCTCATGGTACCTTTCACCAAAATGCGAAGGGACTTTTTCGCCAGTTTAAGATAACAATGCAGGAAGCAAAAGGCATTGTAAGAGCCTGCCCCGGCTGTAGCCGCCATGGCCCAGGGCTGGGCTTGGTGTGGGTCCCCGGGGCTTGGGCCCGTGTGAACTCTAGCCTTTCAGTGTATGGAGACACTCGTGTATGGTGCAATTATACCTCCCCCAACATTTCCCATTCTACTAATCAACCCTTGAAATTACCTAGTGGCATGTTTTTCATTTGTGGAGATCGAGCCTGGCCAGGTATCCCCTCCAAAATAAAAGGGGGACCCTGTTCTCTTGGAAGGTTGACATTGCTGACCCCCAACACCTCGATGATTCTTAATAAGCTTCGACAGCACCATCTCAGGCGCTTGAAACGCTTTGTACACGGCTTTGCTGCTGATTGCAAATCTAATGTCGAGTTTTGGTCGCCTGCTGCTATTATTGCAGCCTCCTTCCTTGCTCCAGGAGTGGCCTCGGCTGGGGCCTTGGCCCAATTGAACAAACTAGGTTGTTGGCTCTCTAAACAAACAAACGCTACATCTAAAGCAATTTCAGATTTGTTGCTTGATGTGGATTCGGTGAGACACGCCACGTTGCAAAATAGAGCCGCAATAGACTTTTTATTGTTGGCACAAGGACATGGGTGTGAAGAATTTGAGGGAATGTGTTGCATGAATCTCTCTGATCATTCTAATTCAATACATGCACAATTAAAAACTTTGACTCAGCTCACCCAGCAATTGCAAGTGAGCAATGACTTAGGAATAGCTAAATGGTTGTCCTCATTGGGCATCACAGGTTGGATCCAAACCTTGTTATTTGAAGGCCTTCGATTGTGTGTTGTTGTTATTGTGTTTATAATAATTGTTAAGATTGTGTATAGCTGTTTAATGAGACAAGTAACCAAAGTGACCCACAATGTTTTGCTTGCCAAAGAGGAACAAGGAGGAATTGTTGAAAAATGGCTCCATGACCAGGGCCATGGGTCGCTAGAGGGCTTGTGCAAAGAAGACCCAGTTTAACTGGGGAAAAGACTGAAGTAGATAATAAGAGTAACATTGCCTTTAAGAAATTGATTGACTGATATGTTTTAAAAATGGATGATGAATGAAGTTTATTAAGATAAGCTTGATAGTTTTAATAGTTATTACAATCATAAGAGTAAAAGTGCCATAAGTTCAGTTAAGTTTAAGTGTTGCTAAATTTAAGTGATGTTAGGTTAAAGTTTATTGATTTTAAATTCTGTTAAGCTCTCTTAAGGTTAGGTTCTGTTAAATTTAAGTTCTGCTAAATATAAGTGTTAAGTTCAAGTGAAGTTAAGTTTAAGTGATTACAGGTATGTTTTAAGGACTGTTAAGGTTAAGTGCTGTTAAGTTTCATTTCTGTTAAGTTCAAGTGTCAATAAGTTTATAGTGTTAAGTATTTGATAAATAATAGAAAAAATGTAAACATGGTCTGGATTGCTCAAAGAAAAGAAGGGGGATATGTTGGGAAATGGCCATTTCTGGCTGCACAGACATAAGGTATAAGTGAGCAATCCAGACTCCATAGACAAGTGTTAGGCCTCTGCTCAAGGCTGTTCTCAAAACAACTGTGGGAAAGGGAGACATGAGAGCTGTAAACAAGGTGCAGGTGTCTAGAGATTAGCTTGGCAGAAGAAACTGTTGATGTTATTGCCTTCTGATACCAGTTTGTGTGTTAATTAGATTAGAGAAAGATCCCGTGTGAAACTTCTGTAAGTGAATAATATTTTGAGCACGTAAGGTAGTATAAGTATGTGCACTGTCTGACAATAAACGAGCTTGATTTATGAATCACATTGGATCGTCGTCTTGCTCCTCTCGCCGACATCTTTCTTATGTTGAGGACCTCAGATCTGCATGTAGAACTAAAGGTGGGGTCTCACAAGAGCAGAGTAGAAGGGCAGAATCCCCTTCCTCACCATCCTGGCCATGCTGCTTTGGATGCAGCCTGGCATATGGTTGGCTTTCTGGGCTGTGAGTTCTGGGACAGGTCATGTCCAATTTTTCAGTCAACCAGTATCCCCAAGTTCTTCTCTGCAGGGCTGTTCTCAGCCAGTTTGTCACCCAGCCTGTTCTTGTGCTTGGGATTTCCCCAGCCTACATGCATAGCCTGGCACTTGGTCATGGCAAGCTTCATGAAGTTTGCACAGCACAATCTTTCAAGCCTGTCCAGGTCCCTCTGGATGGCATCCTTTCGTTTCTGCATGTCGACCACACCGTACAGCTTACTGTCATCTGCATCCTTGCTGAGGGTGCACTCAATCCCGTTGTCCATGTCCCCAGCAAAGATGTCAAGCAGCGCCAGCCCAAATACCAACCCCTGAGGAACCCCACTTGCCTGAGGATCCTCACTTGGACACAGAGTGGTTGACCTGTGAGCATGACCACCCAGCAAAATCTTTATCTACTGAGTGTTCCATGCATCAAATCCATGTCTCTCCAGTTTAGAGACAAGGATGTCAAGCAGGACAGCATCAAATGCTTTGCACAAGCCCAGATAGATGACATCAGTTGCTCTTTTCTCACCCACCACCACTGTAATCCTATCATAGAAGGTAACCAAATTGGGCGAACACAATTTGCATTTACTGAAGCCGTGTTGGCTGCCATCAATCACCTCCTTGTTTTCCATGTACCTTGGCATCATTTACAGGAGGATCTGCTCCATGATCTTGCTGGGCACAGAGGTGAGACTGACTTGCCTGTTGTTATGCAAGTTTTTATTATTTCCCTTTTAAAAAATTTGCATTATATTTCCCCTTTTTCAGTCAGTGAAAACTTCAGTGCACAGCTGTGACTTCTCAAATATGATGGATAGTGGCTTTACCACTTCCTCTGCCAGTTCTCTCAGGACCTGTGGATGCATCTCATCAGGTCCCATGGACTTGTGCAACTTCTAGGGTGTTCTCAAACCTGATCTTCTACAGCAGGCGGTTCCCTGACTTCGTATTCTGTGACTTGAGTGGTGTGGCATAGCTCCTGAGCTTGGAGGAGGTGATTCTTGAATATCAACCAGCTTTCTTGGGTCCCTCTTCCCTACAGGGTTTTATGCCATGGAACTCTCTCAAGCAGACCCCTGAAGAGGCCAAGGTCTGGTCTCCTGAAGTCCAGGGCAGTGAGCTTGCTGTGCACCCTCCTCGCTCCCCTAAGGAGCTTGAACTCAACCTTTTCGTGGTCTCTGCAGCCCAGGCTGTTCTTAAGCTTCACATTCCCCACCAGCCCCTCCTTGTTGGTGAGAACAAAGTCCAGCATAGTACCTCCCCTCTTTGACTCCTCTATCACTAGGAGAAGGAAGTTCTCATCAGTACATTCCAGAAATCTTCTGGGTTGCTTATGCCCTGCTGTGCTGTCCCTCCAACCAATATGGGGATGGTTGAAGTCCCCCATGAGGACCAGGGCTTGTGAATGTGTGGCTGCTCCTATCTGCTTATAAAGGGCCTCACCCCCTCAGTCTTCCTGGTCAGGTGGCCTATAGTAGACCCCCAGTATAATGTCACCTTTGTCTGCCCTCTCTTTAATGCTGACCCATAAGCTCTCAGTCAGGTTTTCATCCATCCTCAGGCAGAGGGAGCTCCATGCACTCCAGGTGGCCATTGACATAGAGGGCAACACCCTTTCTTTCCTTGTCTCCCCTGCCTGTCCTCCCTAAAAAGCCTTCCCTTCTATTCCAATAATCCAGTCTAAAGGGCCACATCTACATGGTGCCAATAAGATCATAGTCCTGTAGGTGTGGGTGCACCTCTCACTCCTCATATTTATTCTCCACACTGTGTGCATTTGCATAGAGGCATTTAATTTGGGGTCCCAATGAAGCTGACTTTCTGGCTAAAGTGGAAGTCCTTTGTGCTTCTCCTCAGATGCTCTCTTGCTGACACGCAATTCCTCTCAAAGCTCTGGGCATCTATTGCTGACACTAGAATTATCATTTCAAGCAATCCTAATAAGCTGAAAATTGAACTAATAGTTCTATACTTTTGCTTAGAAACAAGTCATGAAAAGGAAAAATAACGAATATTGTAACCTACTGCCACAATAGTCTATGTTGTACAGCACTACAGGCTATGGACAGAGTGGCTGGACAGCAGCCAGGCAGAAAGCGACCTGGGAGTACTGACTGACAGCAGCTGAGCATGAGCCAGCAGAGTGCCCACACGGCCCAGAAAGCCAATGGCATCCTGGCCTGTATCAGGAATAGTGTGGCCAGCAGGACCAGGAAGTGATTCTTCCCCTGTACTCAAGACTGGTTAGGCTGCACCTTGAGTGCTGTGTCCAGTTCTGGGTCCCTCAGTTTAGGAAGGACATTGAGGTGCTGGAGCATGTCCAGAGAAGGGCAACAAGGCTGGTGAAGGGTCTGGAACACAAGTCCTGTGAGGAGCAGCTGAAGGAGCTGGGGTTGTTTAGCCTGGAGGAGGCTCAGGAGAGACCCTATCACTCTCTACAACTCCCTGAAAGGAGGTTGTAGCCAGGTGAGGGTCGGTGTCTTTTCCCAGTCGACCAGGGACAGGACAAGAGGACATAGTCTTAAGCTGCACCAGGGGAGGTTTATTTTGGACATTTGGAAGGAGTTCGGACATTTGGAAGGAGTTCTTCCCAGAAAGAGTGATTGGTCATTGGAATGGGCTGCCCAGGGAGGTGGTGGGATCACCATCCCTGGAGGTGTTTAAGAAAAGACTGGATGTGGCACTCAGTGCCATGGCCTAGATGACAAGGTTAAGCTCAATGACCTCAGCAGGTTTTCCAACCTAGTTGATTCTGTGATTCTATTATTTCTGTATCTTGTATCTCCTATCATCATAGAGCATTTTAATGAATCAAATACCATGGAATATAATAAATTCTGGCTTATCTGTCCTTTTTTTTTTTTCCAGTACAAGAAAGGAATAGCTGCAGTAAATAAGATGAGAACATCCTTGAAAATAATAAGTATTGCTACTCTCTCCTCCAAATCTGGAATCAATTACTTTTACACTACAGTGGAACTAAACAAAGTACAGTAGTACAGTTTCAAGTTTTAGAGCATTCACTGATTTCAAACACCTTTCTTTTAAAGTATCAAACATGAGGTCTGGTTTAGAGAACCTGAAAATGAGGGCAATGCAAATCAGTGTATACTTTTCAAATTTTTGTTCTGTCATTTGTAACAGTTGCCTAGTTCTGCAACAGTGACTTTTTTGTATGATGAACTGGGTAGGATGACAAATGCTAAATCTTACCTTTTTGATTTCAAACCCCATTCCACACTGTCCTGGGTTAGGCCAGAGGGGTCAAAATCTAGGAAGTGATCTGGGCTGCAGGAATGCAGGAAGGCATACAGCTTCTTTTCTGCGAGAGAGAGAGTTAATAATTAGGTAGTTTTAAGGGTTGATAGGTAGGTAAACTAAATAAAAAGTTGATCCGCCTTCGAGGAAAAAACTATATATAAGCAGTGACTCTCTGACGCTCTTCTTCTTTGGACTTGCTGCTGCTGTGTAGAGAGGAGCAGCTCCTGCTTCTCTCACTGGTAAGGCCCTCCCTTACCTCTTTCCAAAGGAGGGATGGAGGGGGGGAAGGGAGGTTTTACGGCAGCCGTGCCGCTGCAGCCGGGCAGGCATGGGGGAGGAACGGTTGGAATCTTCAGCAGATACAGCTCAGCCGGTGTGCCAGCTACACGAGAGGGAGAGCCAGGCCCCTGCTCAGGGCCAGGCAAGGACCAGGCCGGACTCCATCCAGCTCGGGCCAGGCCCTGCCCTGTCACCCCGGGCCCAGATGGCCCCACCAGGCCGAGCCAGCTTGGCCGAGCCAAGCAGAGACTCTTGAGAGCGTCTGACATTCAGCTCAGACCTGTTCAAGCAGCCCGGCAAAGAGCACGTGATCCTCACACTGCCAGAGAGAGAGAGACAGAGATTAACTCTCTCCATGCCTGGACTAAACTCACAGACATCCATCCTTCCTCGCAGAGAGAGGAACGAGTGAGGACATCTACATAGTGCAGCGCAGAGACTTTACAGTCAGTGAAGAAAGCAGAACTGATACTAAGGGAGGTGCATGGGAAGTTGCTTCAAGAGTGAAGCTGAAAACTCTTTTGGAGAACCATGGTTGGGGACTGAGCTAATAAATTCTCTGTAATATATGAAGATATAGTCCAAAGGGGATGTGAGGTTCTTATTGCAGCCAATGAACTGAAATACCTAAGTACAGACAAGTAAGTGTTGAAAAAGTACAGCCTGATGAGAAACTAGAACTAAGAGAGAGGAGAGGCTGTGACTCAGAGCCCTGGTCCCGGGGAGAATGCTAGAGAACCTGAGTTGTCAAGAGAACCTGTGTTGCTAAGCACAGAAGAAGGGATTTTCTTTGTTGCTGCAATTGAACTGGGCATCCTTAAAACAGGTACCCTGTAGACTGTTCATAACCCACCATAGTGGCTGTGGGAAGGCTACTGGTGTGAGAGAGATCCACCATTAAGCTAGACTTTACTCCGGGCGGCGGTTAATGGTGAGGCAGAAGACCCATAAAAACTGTATTTTTCTTACAGAAGATCCATGGTGTAAGCAAAAGAAACTTCTCTCCCTAAATGAACTGGAACAAGAGCTGTTTCTGAGGTGGTAAACTGACTGGAGGTCAAAGTGTTGTCTTTTGTATGTTGTCAGGGAGAATGAAATGGAGAGGTGGGGAAAGGAGGGGTGGTCTGGAGAGTTTGTTCTGGTTTTTTCTTGAGTTTTTTTTTCTTTTTTCCCTTTGTCTTAGATATATTAATAAAACTTCTTTGTACTTTATAAAGTTTGAGCCTGCTTTGCCTACTCCTAATCCTCATCTCACAACAAGCAATCAAGTAAATTTAAGTAAATGTGCTAGCATTTAGCCACAAACCTGAATAAGCAAACTAAAACCACGACACACACAAATACGAAAACAATCACCAAAAAAGAAAGGAGTGTTTCAATATAAATTCAGCATTCCAAGTGTTGCGGTTTTGAGGTTTGGTGATCAAAATTAGGTATAAACATTAATTTTGTAGTTAAGATTATTTGATTTTGTTGTGAGATAAGGATTAATAGTAGGCAAAGCAGGCTTATATTTTAAGGGATACAAAAAAAGGAATTTTATTAACAGACTTAGAATAGGAATAATAATCATGCATCAATATCAAACTCTTTAAAACACTCTTTTCCCCTCCCCACCTTTTCCATTTTCTTTCCTACTGACTATACAAAAGGTAACACTTCAACTTATAGTTAATCCACCACTTCTGGAACAAAACAGTTTTCTTAACTTATGTAGAGAGAGAAGCTTTCTTTTGTTTTATCATGTTGACCCCCATAGGAAACATAGTTTCCATGGTTATTAGCTTTCCAGCAAGCAATCCTCTCCTTGAAGGGAGGCATTTGCTTTTCCAGACCCCCTTCCCATTTCAGTAGCTTTCCCAGGGCCACACCAATGGACATATGGTGGTCATTGAGGTGTTCTTTTTGAGAGCGAATCTTTCTATTACAGTGACAACAACATCCCCTTATTTCATCATCAGCAACACAAGTCGTCTTCTACTATTTCCTGGGGCGAGGGAAAAAAAAATCTTATACACAAAAGTCTCAGTCTACTGCTTAAAACTTAGAATATTACATTCCCTTTTTCTCACCTCTTTTAGACCATTGTTCATATATTACAGTGTATATTGCAGCTAACTTTATCAACATGTTTTTACAAAAGAACTTTCAGCATTAAAGCACTCCTCATCTCTTCCTTCTTTGAAAATAAGCTTGGTTATATTCATTAACTTAAAGTCTCTATGTTGTACTTTTCGTAGGTGCCTTCATTCCGGTCCTCTTTCTGTGTGGGAGGGAGAAATGAATGCTCCCAAAGTCTCATTTTCATATTAGAAAAGGAACCGTTAATTTGTATTTCGGCTGGGCGATGGTCACAGAGCTTTCGCCCACATGGTTTAAATTTTATAATTTCGTGCCTGAACTAGAAAAAAAAGATCTAGTCTGCGCTGCCCCCCCATCCAAGCTGTGTTTTAGTCATGAGGGGCTGGCGGGACAGCGCCTGTGTTGCAAGGAGCTGGTCCAGGCTTCTTTTTTGTGCTGGGCCGCCCTGGGGGGGCCGCCTGGCAAGATTCATATCTGAGCTGCGTGAGAGGAGCCCAGTCTGAGCTCTCTCTCTCTCCACCAGGCCGCCCAGCCGGAGCCTGATCTGAGCTCCTCTCTCTCTCTCGTGCCGAGTTTACTGAGGAGCTAACTGGGCGGGGCACGCCCGAGGTCCACGGGGCCTGACCTCAAAACCTCTTCCCATTGGGCCGCGCTGCGGAGAAGGGACCGGCTTGGCCCAGGCATGGCAAACGGAGCCGGCGAAGTTCCTTGGCCAAGGGCAGCAGGATGAAATAGCTTGAATTCTCTCTCTCTCCCCTCCCCCTCCCCCCCACACCATGCGGGTTGGCAGCCCCAGGCCATGTGGCTTGGGGAGACCTTACCCAGCTGGCGCGGAGGGGAGGAGAGCGACGTCCCTTCTCAGCGAACCAGAAGCCTGAAAGAGAGCTTCTTCAGGTGTTCTCTTGGTTTTATGAGTTTTTTAGGTAGGCGGAGTTTTATGCTGGCTACCTCATTTCTGACTCCACCTCCTCTTTCTACACCGGGAATTTTTAACAGCAATTACTCCATGACACCAAGTTAATCTCATAAAGAGAATATAAGTTACAAATAATCTCCATTATATTGCTGCACTGAATTATCTGAAATTTTGAACTCGTTTGTGTTAGTAAAGAGACCACAATATGAGAGGACTCTAGGCCTTTTCTCACCTTAAATGTGGCACAAGTGACTCATCTGTTAGGGAAGACCAGAAGTTAAAGAGATGGGTATGTGAAGAAAAATTCCAGCACTGAGCATATAAAATAATAATAAAAGTAGTTCTGCGGAGAGGACAGGACTATGAGAAAAGAAATGTGATACTAGCAATATTTCTTAAACATTGTCCTTAATAAAGCATTATAAATCAAAAACAAAAAATTTGATGTGGTTGGAAAGAAAAACATTTAAAAAATATACCACTTCACCTTTTTCTTTAACCAAATGATTTGCAAAGGAGAGGGAAAGCTCAATGACTTTGCTACAGCATCTTTCCCAGTGTAAGGAGGCCTTCTGGTGGTCAAAACAGTGACTATTTCTTCTAGAAAGCATTACTCATCCAAATGTATGTGACCTTCTACTCAAATTTATGTACATGGAAGTTAAAATTTGTCCATTGCATAGAGGGCTGTTTTAAGGATTTAAGCAGTGACTGTTTATGCCTTGACCTTTTGCTGTTACTGCATAAATTTTGCCCTTTTTCAGTCAGTGTACGGGGAACTAAGGCATTTAGCTTAAATACATAGTGCCAAAACTTTGCTTAAGTGAGACCACAGGGGTCTCATATGCTGTTATCAACCATCAATCCTCTGCATTTTATTTGAACAATTAAAAGTTGAAAGAATTGCAATAAAGCAGTTTTCAATAAACCCTTTCTTAATAACTTATTTAACCTGAATGTTGATTATCTGAACCATCACATTTCATATTTTTAAGACTCCGAGGCTTTTTTTTTCCCTCAGCCTGGCAAATTCCCCCTTCAAGAAGTACAGCCAGATAACCATCATGATATCTATTTTGGTATGTTTTATTTTAAATTAGGAGATTTTCTGGTATACAACCCAAAAAGTGTTTAGTGCTAGAATACATATGTTCTCCTTAAATTCAGAGATTACATTATGACAAGAGATTTCTTCAATGCCAGTGCTTCACTTAGAATAAATATTGCCTGCTGACACATAGAAAAAGGGGACTTTTTGGAGTCCGTTGGTAGTGAAAATGTCTTCCAACATGTAGCAAGCACTGACACTGCTGGGGGATACAGTTGGATTGTCTGGTTTGTACTGTGCCCTGAAGCAGGAAGAAATTGGCATTGGTATTTTTTCTAGATTCTCAACTGAGCTCTTAAACAAAGAACATTAGATTTTAGCAATAGCTGGCAAGATCATCAACTGTTTGTATCCATTTTTTCTGCACTGAACTACTTTACACTTCAGCTTTTGAAGAAGTAGACACTTTTCTACTTCTCAAAGAGTCCTAACCTATATTAACAGGTCTGCCACGATTAACTGGGCTCTGCCCATTGTGAGACACCTTTTTTTGATATGCCAGAGACAGGTTATTAAAGCCTGGTTGCAAGAGGAGATTGTGTTCCTTTCCAGAAAAATTCTCAAACAGACAGACATGCGTAAGCTACATGAATCCTGGAAAATTCAACTTAAAGTCACAGCTGTTCTGTAGAACAACACTGGAATTTCCTAGACTTTCTTCACTGTAGTGAAAAACCTTTCAGAGGGATGGTATCATAAATTGGAAATACTATGTCAAAAATTTAATCTAAACTGTAAATCACCAGTCAAATGAAATCCATCCAGAAGTGTTATATGAGGACCTTGCTGTGTTTTCTTTAAGCTAGATTTGGGGTTTAAAAAAAATTCAACACGTCCTTCAGCATTATTAACTACAACCATCAGATGGCAGTCCATAGTCGAGTAAGAAATATATTCCCAGTATTTGGGTAGAGTTATGTGGAGAGCAACTTGCTTTGAATCTTTTCTTTTTCTGAAATCCAAAGAAGAGAAACTGATTTCAAGATTCTCCTCACTTGTTTCAGGTTTTTCAAATCTTTCTGGACAGTGAGCTCTGTCCTTTCTTTTTCTTCCAAACTTGAAATGCAAAATCACCGTGACTGTGCAAATATGTCCTGAGAGTGAATGGTGTTTCCCTCCAAGTTTTTCCAAAAGTTCTAGCTCTTTGACCTTTACTTCTATTGATAAAATATGTAGAAACTTTAAAATCTCCTTTACTCTTTTATTAGGAAGTTATCTAGCAAAAACCAAACAAAATCACAAACAAAAAAGAATTGTTGTAAAGAAATCAGGTGCATTGATATAGGAGAATGATGATTTTATGCTATGCTTCCATAGAAAAGCATCAGTCTTGTCTACAGGCGTGAAATTGTAGTGATCATCCTCCTTGCTCACTGGGAACTAATTTTTAAAACAACTAGAGATTTGTTCACAATTTTTTAAAAACACTGCTTTTAGAGTGGTATCAAATCCAAATACAAATTTTCTCCTAAATTTTTTTCCACTTCTGGAAACTTTCTTTGGGAGCTCTTGAGGACCAGAGCTCTTAAGAACAACTCTAAAGATTCAGTTTAGCCTACCACTAGTACTGCTCAGTACCTTTTAGGAAACCTAATAATGATTTGGGGAGAACTAGTGGTAAATCTTACTTTTAAAATTGTGCTAAAAATTGATTCCTGTAATGTTGTGTTTCTTGTTCACATTCCAAGGACTCCATTTGTCCCTGCTTGTGTGCTACAGGAGAGCTGTGACAGGGATTAGATTTTGTAAGAAGAAACCATGGATTTGATTTAATTTCTGCTTTATTGGCAAAACTCAGTGGGCATTTCTTGTCAAGCCATGAGAAGGAGTTAAAAGATGCACTGACTCACAGTGTTTCTATCCCAAAGATGCTATCAGCCAGTGATAGATAACACTGTAAAAACTGAGAATAGGAAATGCTTTGCCTTTTGATCCAGAACAAAAGATGTCTGAGATCCATTCCAGCCTCTTTTTTTAACAGTGGGGCCTGTAGCATTTTACACATATTTGTCTTCTAGCCTTCCTGATTCCCTGGCTACACTGTCAGATCAGAAAAAAATTATTAGGGTCATGAATATTTTGTTAGTTCCAGTGTTGAGAGTTTGCCTTGTCTTTAGTTAATCCTCCAATGCATCTTCCTTTACAGCCAACAGTGAATAACTTAGTACAAAATATCTTTTGGAAAGCCAAAAGCAGCCTTCTTCAACATTATGACTTGGCTTCTGGCTGTAAGTCAAGTTGAGAAGGTTCGTGAATCTCAGAAAAACAGATTATCATAACACACATTAGAAAAGACCCTTGCTAGCCAGCTCTCTGAACAGGGAGATTTACCAGCTGGTAAACAGTCAGTGGTAGTTCATTGATCTTAGCTGCCTCCTAACATACTGGCCTATTTATTCTTTCTGAAACATGATATTTTTCCATGAATTTGATTATCATGTATTTGGCAGTTCCTTCTCCACAGTCACTACAGAACTGTAACCCCACTTTATTGAAGATTCTTACCATGATCTTTCTATCTGTCAGAAAATGTTTCTGATCATAAAGCCTTAATGTTACTCACTTTGATCAGGATGGAAGCAGAAGCAGAACAACATCCTTCTTGCCCAGTTTAGCACTAAAAGCATCTTTACAGTGGTTACATAAAACAGAGAGGCTGTGCACACAGACACTAGCCTTGTTATTCAAACAAAATATCACTTATATCCAGTCACAGTCTTTTCTCAAAGTACTTAGAGATTTTTAGATACAGGCATGCCATAGATTCAGCTTAAGCTTATTCCAATGGAGTCATCTCTCAGGTCACTGTAGGGGTCTAATGAGCAGCCTGTGCAGACCATTTGCAGACTTTTCATACCCCATTACTTTCTCTGATATTTCTAGAACAGTCACATAAGAGTAAGGGTACTTTTGACAAAACTGTTATTTTTGGATGTAAAGGTCTTTTGGTAATGCTGTGTGACAATGCCAAATTTTCAATGCCTTTCCTTGTGATGTCTGTGAATAAATTGTCAAAATAAGAAAAAGCCCTAATTGTTGAGTATCTGAATAACTCCAGGGTCTGTTGCTCATATGTGATTAGTGACTGGTTCACTCTATTTCATTGTTGTCATGGCATTCTGGGCTTAGTAACGAAATGGCCTTGCCCTCCCCATGGACAGTCATGGACACATATATGGCTCCAGTGAGGAGAGAGCAGGCCAAGACACTCACTCATACAATAATCCAAATTATTCAGGTTTTCTTCTATAAATCCTATTCTTGGTTTGAATATGTCTGATGCTTTTTTCAGTCTCTTGGCCTGCCCTCTGCTCACTGGAGCCGTGTATGTGCCCACATCTCACACAGGGTCAGTTGCTGATCACTTGTGAGTTGTTGTCTTAGTGTAGCTATGGAAAGCTTCTGTGTAGAAAATGAATACTTGGGTGTGTATCTCATCTAAAAAAGACCCATCATATATGTATGAAAAGTTTTTCCATATTGAAAATAAGAAATACTCTTGATCTGTGAACTTAGACTAGCTAATTATTAATATAAATTGATATAGGAAGAATCCAACTCTCCATGTTCTTCTCCCGTCTTCTCTCAATGCAGAATGTATATATTTTTGGCAGCCAGACTTATGTGCCAGGAATTTGGTATTCTTGACCACTCTGATACGTGCAAGAAGCATACAAGAAATGGGCATTTGCTATGTATGTTGCCACATGCAGCCCTGTTGAAGAGCTGACATTTGCAATGTTATTCCTTGTATGGCTCTAAACCTGTCCTTGCTTTTATGAGCACACAAAGTCAGCTGTCTGAGCACATTGCAAGAGGGTACTAGGCCATCTGAACAGGTAGCCATGAGCACTGACACAGAAAGATGTTCCTCACGTGTGCTTACCAAGGGCACGATTTCCTGCCGGACTAGAATGAGCTCATGCACAGCTAGAGGGATGTGCACTCCAGCTCTGAGCTGTATTAAGTTTAAAAATAGCTTTTGTGACAGCATGGTGATAGTTTTTGACCCACTTAAATTTAGAAGAACAGCATATAAGCAACAGAGATTTCTGGTAAGCCTTCAGTATTCAGCAGAACGGATCAGAGCAGTGCAGACTAATTTAGTCCAGCTAGCACAGAGACAGTTATGAGTTTTCCAGAGTGGAAAGGAAAAAGACCAGCAAGATTTGAGAGCAGCCTTGATATCCAAGCAGACAAGGGTCAGCTCTGAATGAGTTTATGCCTCTCAGCAAGGAACTGAGTGTATTATTAATATGAAAGATCATCCTGTAAATATAATATAGTTTAGATGGTAAAGAAGTAAAAATGTGCTACAAACTAAAAATATATTTCAGAAAAAAACACATTCACACTAATACAGCAGTTTCCATTCACTAAGAGGAGCAGTTCTGTACATGTTCAAATATCGCATCATAAAAGGTTAGTTCAGGTGTAAATTCATATATCATTGCTTTCCATATTGCTGTAGTCTAGCCCTGAGCAGCAATGTAAATCAATGTAGCTTCATTAGAGGAAACACAGGCACACGTGTTTACATGCTCAGTAGCAGCAGAAGCAGGATTGTCTGTTCTAGTGATGCCTTAGGTTTTAACTTTTTATTTTTCTACATCAGGACTGCTCTAGTGTATGACTCTAAGACTCCATAAATTGTCAGCTAGTGTTCTGTTACTGTCATTTGGACAAAACAATTTCTCTCTAAGCCAGAGTTTCAAGGACATACTGTTTCTCCAAAAGCCCAAAATGTAAACATCCATGGACAGCAGCGAAGAGAAGAAGGCGACAAACTAGGGATGGGACTTCAGGACCTGAAGCTGTAATTGGACAATGGGTTTCTGATATGCAGATGGACCGAAGGTATGTCCATCCAAAAAGCACGTGCTAGGCGTCCATTTTGGGTGTAGTCTCTGCGAGACTCCTGCATGGCCCAAAGTGTACCTTGTTTTAATAAATACTTCTTTTATTCTTTTAACTATGTCCAGCTTCTGTTTCAGGTCAGCCTTTCGTAAGGCATCAGTAGTCTCTCTATATTGCAGCAACTTAAGTGCATGCCCTTGCCTATATCCTTAGAAACAAATATTCCATGATGGAATGACAGGAGTTTGTAAAGGTCATTTCAAATTATGTTATGATGTGTAAAGCACACTCAGTCTTTTTTGCTATATTCAGTAGGCCCAGTTGTGCCAGGGGAGACCTGTCCCACACTAAGTAGAGCAGCTCCACAGAGACCACTGTTTCAGAGATGCAGTGGTGACAAAGTTTTCCAGAAATATTAATGTAGTTGCTTGAATGAAAAGATGCCAGTATCAGAGAAGCCATATCTGCTTTGAAAACTTTTGTGCCTTTGAAATGAGGATTCTCTAGAGTTGCTTCATACACATGTACCACTGATCTCTTACACATTCTTAATAGCGTATGTGGCATTTCACAGATGTTTCCCACCAGAGGCATATTGACACTTTAGGACTTGCTTTAATAATAGTAAGTGGCTGTGAGCTAATAACTTCTCAGTTTCACTTAGCTCTTTTGCAAAGCCTATTCTTGGCTGAAGCTATTCTAAATTCAAGCCACTAGAAGGCAAACAAGCAACAACTGCTTTTCCAAGGAACTGAAATTGTTGCAGGAGTGGAGTGCACGCATTCATTCCTGCTAGCACTGTTTCCTTGATTTTCCTGTTTTCCCTCTCTCACTCTTTGTACATGGGGCTAACTAATATTCAGGTACAAAAAACCTTGTAAAATCATGAATGCTATATGTTTTAAAGTGCACACATTTTCATTTAAAGTGTTTTGTTTCATATAAGAACTGACAATGCTTAACAGCATTCAATAAGAAGCACTTCAATAAGATCCAACTTGTGTCCAGGCAGGAGTGCTAATGAAGAGGCTGTTGATGAGAGTACTCTTTAAAAAGCAAATCCTTTGCAATTGGGACCATAAACACTTGCACTTATCTTGTGTCAGTAATTGTGGGAGTAACAGCAGAAAACATACCAACACTAAGATTTTAAGGGATTTTTGTGGTCAGACCTGCAATAAAGAATATAGGAAATCTCACACTTCACTAGCTGATTGTTGGAGTTTAGATCTAGTTTTTTTAGGTTTGTTTTTTTTTCCCCCTCAGGAATTTTTCTCCCATGGGTTGCTAAGGGAGTAATGACTGGGCTAATGGCTGAGTACTTGAGAGAACAAAGTACAGGGCTAAGGCCTTTCTCCTTGGCAGAGTGGGGCAGAATCCCTCTCATAGAAGCAGGGCCTGACAACAGCGAGATTTTAGAGACTGAAAAAAAGCAAGGGCGGCGGGAGGGCACTCTCTTGCTCAGGACCCTGAGAGCCGGACGGTTAGAACTGATGCCTACTGAACCCACGGCCACTGAAAAGCCAGCACAGATCTGCCAGTCTGTCTGCTGTGAGTTTTTGCCTCTACCCCCATCGGGAGCTGAGCTGCCTGCCACCAGCCTGTCTCTCCCCCACTCCTCCACACCGCTCTGAGGTTTTCGCTACATTGTAACTGGGCTCCCCCTGCACGCCAGGACCTCTTGCCATCCCAGCTCCCTGTGTCCGGGGATCCTGCTGCGGCACCAACACCAGCCGCCCCCAAGAGTCTGTGAAACAAAGGCTCTCCTCCATCCCTCCGTGCCTCAGGCAGCCGCCATTGCCGTGTGCTACCTGAGCTCACGCCGGAGCACCCCCTGCAGCTGCCGGGAATCATGACACCCAGAGCGCTCCCAGCAGCCACCAGGGAATCATCACACCCAGAGTGCCCCCTGCAGGCTGTGACTGGAACTGCACAAAAGAGAAAAGGTGCCTGAAGCCAAGCAGGCTGTCACTGGGTTTCTGGTTCTGTTTGTTGGTTAACGTTATAGTTGTTGTTATTTGTTATCTTTGTTTTAGATATTAGTAAAGAACTGTTATTCCTATTCCCATATCTTTGCCTGAGAGCCTCTTGATTTCATATTTATAATAATTCTGAGGGAGAGAAGTTACAGTTTCCCATTCCAAGAGAGGTTCCTGCCTTCCTTAACAGACACCTGTCTTTCAAACCAAGACACTGATTTCAATAGCTGTAGTTAAAATTGGGAAATATATTTTATAAATAGGCCCATTTGTGTTGTAAGATTGTGAGAAATCAGAATCTACTCTAAAGTAAAAAAATTGGTCCACTGCTTAACTACCTGCACTTTTTAAATTGCATCTTATTTGTAGGTTAGATTTATCTAATATTATCTTCTGTTAGAGGCTGTTGCACATTTCTGGGATAGATTGAAGAGCTGTCTCTTCTAATCTTACTGTTACAGGAATTTATAGACTATATTCTGGTACCTTCCTCTTTTTTTCAAGTAAGTTAAATGGACTGAGTTTCTTAGGCTTTATATTATACAAATATTTTCTAATTCTTTATCATTCTCATGACTTTTTAGAAAGTTTTGTCATCCAGAACACAGTTAATGGAATAAGAGCAATTGTAGGAGTGCCATCAAGGGAGAGGGAAGGAGGGAAGAAGAGGCTGGCCTTGTATGTATTTTGTTTTTCCTTTATTCTTAAGTCTGTGTATATCCTTCATCAGAAATGTGCTCCTGATCACACTTTTTCATTATGAGCTGAGCTTCCTCTGGTATTTCCTGGTATGACATCAACTCTTTTCCAAAGTAGAAAAGGTGGAGCTTCTAAAGCTTGAAGTGTGTTTGGTAGAGTTAACTGATACAAGCCATTAACAAGCTGAGCATTAGCAGCAACTCTCCACTCATCTTCATCCCCTTGACAGAGCTAAATTTGGATAGAAATGCAAATGATCAATAGTAAGGAGGAAGTCAATGATGTAGGCATGCAAAAGAGAGGCAGCGAGAAAACTGCTGCTGTTGTTGTATACCAAATGAAAATGCAGCCATTGTTGTGTAATTGGAAAGTCATGGCTTCTTGCTGGCCTCAGTACACCTACATTCTGGCTGCTTGCCAGTCAACAAGTTATTCAAATTACTCCATGTCCACTAGTCCAACATCTCCATTACATACCACCTCAGGATTCTTTGTATGGCTGAAAATTTTTAGTGTTAATGTTTTCCAAATCAGAAAGAAAAATGTAAATGGCAGACAGCTAAAATTCCTGTGTATGCTGCCTCATTCACTCTCTAGGAATGTCTGTGCTGAAGCAATGACACAACAGCAATTTTTAGAACAATAAGATGGCAGGAACTCAGGCTGGCACAGTAGAACAATTCTGCACTCCATTTTGTTGTTCAAATTACATCTTAACCTTGTTCTGGTGTCATATGTCATCAGGTTTTGCATCAACTAAATTCTAAAAGAAATTAGTCTTTTCTAAAGCATTTACTCAAACCTTTACTTTCTACATATGGTATAAATTTTAGGCGCCTCTTCTGTGCCTGACCACTGTTCATGACAGCTGTTAATGAATGAAGATTGGGTAGCAAAGATTTCTAGCCAGCCAACAGTCAGCTTCATTCACGTTAATTGTCAGAAGAAGTTGAAAGCAACTTAGCAATTTGGGTAAATGAGGAGAAGAATCAATAGACAGCATTCATAACTATAATAAGGCAAACATCATTAAAAGCTTTGTCTTGATCATACTGCCTGCTTTTGTTTGAATTCTCCAAACAAACAGTCCACGTGTTGCATTACCAATGCATCCATCCTGGCCCTCTGGCTATTCCTGTGTTGAGCAGGGAGCCAGCAGACGCTGCTGGCTCCACCAGGGACAAATTGACATTCCTTAAGGAAAAAAAAGCAATGACATATCAATCATTTACTGTTTGCAACTGAAAGTGGAAAATATTTCATTAAATAAGGCAGTAGAGTTTTCTTTGATACCTTTTATAAATCATAAAGATAAGTAAGAGACCAAACACACACAGTAATACAACACTATTGAAAAAAAGAGTTTATATATTTGTGCTAGTTGTTTGCCTCTTGCCATAGTCATCCTTTATTAGAGTAAGATAGTCTCAAAAAAATCTGAAGCCTGTTTGCAAATGTTCTGTGGAAATATTTTCCATATTAATTTTTCACCTGCTTTTTATAAACTTGAAACCTACAGAGTTAATTCATGCTTGCTAATCAAATCACATCCTTTTCATGAGAGTATAGCATTGCTGGCTGTTTCTAAATGTATGCAAGTAAAATCAGAGATGTTTGTCTGAAAAGAAGTTTCTGAAGATATTTCATTAAAGAATTTCTGGAATTTACTGTAAAGCTAATGCAAAGAACAAATCAACTCTGAATTCAATTAAAGAAAATTACTGAATTCTCACAGGCTACTTTTTAAAATCTTTTCTTCAAATACCTTTTTCAAAAAAATCCCGTATCCAACATATTAATCACAGAAAAACAATTAATTCTTTGCCACAGAATACAAGGGGGTGTGTCAATGATTTAAGTATTTTGACATACAAGTTGAGGTTAAAAAAAAAAAAAACAGATATAGAATACTTGCATACTTTGTTTCCTTATAGTTTTACACACATTAAATCAACAAACAACTGATATGTGTTCTCATTTTACATTAACCAAAGTATCAATTGCAACAGCTATGACTTTATTATGAGCATACCTATGGTTTTACAAAAATGAATGTAAGCAATCCATTTTCTGAATAGTAAAATTCCAAATAAGTCATTCCTTCTCTTCAAAAATCAGTGTAATACAGCAGAAATACAACTACCAGAAGTTTGCTGTACTTTGATGTACAGAAGTGTAATTCTGTGTGGAAGTAAATAGAACACATCAAACAGCAACTTGTTTGGCTGACACAGATGTAATGGTAGCTTCCCTTCTGAAAGGTCCTTCTTTTCCTTTGGTTGTAGCCATGGTACTGACAGGAAAGTTATCAGTTTCTGCGTTTCATACCTGGACCACAGAGTGAGCAAACTGCTTTTAAGTTGAAAGTGTCAGCACTGACCTAGGAAGTGAGGTGTTCTGGGTGAGACTAAAAGTGAGATCTATTCATTTGTGGCTCAACAGTACATTTCTCTTTTCAGCCTTGTGCCATACATGCTTGTACTCAACCTCCCCCTTCCCCCCACCCCGGTGGAATAGGAGGATGTCCCGGTTTGCAGGACAGGTGTCTGTTAAGGAAGGCAGGAGCCTCCCTTGGAATGGGAAACTGTAACCCCTCTCCCGCCGAACTATTATAAATTTGAAATTAAGAGGCTCTCAGGCAAAGATATGGAAATAGGAATAACAGTTCTTTACTAATATCTAAAACAAAGATGACAAATAACAACAAATATAACGTTAACCAACAATCAGAACCAGAAACCCAGTGGCAGCCTGCTCGGCTTCCAGGCACTTTTTCCTTTTGGTGCAGTTCCAGTCACAGCCTGCAGGGGCGCTCTGGGGGTGGTGATTCCCCGGTGCCTGCAGGGGGCGCTCCGGCGTGAGCTCAGGTAGCACACGGCAAATGGCGGCTGCCCGAGGCAGGGAAGGATGGAGGAGAGCCCTTGCTCCACAGACCCTTGGGGGGGCAGCTGGTGTCGGTGCCACAGCAGGATCCCCGGACACAGGGAGCTGGGACGGCAAGAGGTCTCGACGTGCAGGGAGGAAACCCCGCCACAATGTAGCGAGGAAACTTGGAGCGGCGAGGAGGAGCGGGGGGAGAGACAGGCTGGTGGCAGGCAGCTCCCGATGGGCAGAGAGGAAAAAGACTCACAGCAGACAGACCGGCAGCTCCGCGCTGGCTTCTCAGGGGGCCGTGGGTTCCGCAGAGAGCAGCTCCGACCGTCCAGCTCCGAGGGTCCCGAGCAAGAGGGCGCGACCTCCCCCCTGCCCTTGCTTTTCAGTCTCTCCAAATCTCGCGTTGTCAAGCCCTGCTTCCATGAGGGGCAATTCTACCCTACCCTGCCAAGGAGAAAGGCTACAGCCTTGTGCTTTGTTTCTCTTAAGTACCTAGTCATTTGTGTCTTAGCAACCCATGGGAGAAAAATTCCTGAGGAAAAGAACTAAATCCAACCTCCAACATTCTCCACCCCAAATTTTTTTCCCATGCAAACACCTTACATCAAATTTAAACCTTCAAGGTATATACATACATGCAGATACAGATACAAGCACGGTGTCATGAGTAGTTCACTCTAAAACAAGATCTCCTTGAGGTATGCATCGGGTCTCTCCATCCCTTTGCTTCACCCACCAGGTGCAGCCTGGTCCCTGAGCAAAAACAACCCCCCGGATGGGATTGTCTTTACTTGAGGCAGAGTTTACCCAAACAGTCTTTCCCAGCATACCTCTCATGTGTACTACTGGAACTTTATCTCCATCTGTTGTTCGCAAGGGGTCAGAGTGGGCAGGTCCGGCCCGGCTGGAGGATCCTCGGGTGTTTACTAACCATGTGGCCTTTGCTAAATTAGTCTCCCAGTTCTTGAACGTCCCCCCACCCAGTGCTTTCAAGGTGGTTTTAAGCAGGCCATTGTACCGTTCAACTTTCTCAGCTGCTGGTGCATGATAAGGGATATGGTACACCCACTCGATGCCATGTTCCCTAGCCCAGGTGTTTATAAGGCTATTTTTGAAATGAGTCCCATTGTCGGATTCAATTCTCTCAGGAGTACCATGTCTCCAAAGAACCTGTTTTTTAAGGCTCAGGATGGTGTTCCGGGCAGTGGCATGAGGCACAGGGTAGGTCTCCAGCCATCCTGTGGTGGCTTCTACTATTGTGAGAACGTAGTGCTTGCCTTGGCGGGTCTGGGGCAGTGTGATGTAATCAATCTGCCAAGCCTCTCCATACTTATATTTGGACCACCGTCCACCGTACTATAGAGGCTTTACCCGCTTGGCCTGTTTGATCGCAGCGCACGTCTCACAATCATGGATCACCTGGGAGATACTGTCCATGGTTAGGTCCACCCATCGGTCTCGTGCCCACTTATAGGTGGCATCTCTGCCCTGGTGGCCTGAGGCGTCATGGGCCTATCGAGCTAGGAACAGCTCCCCTTTGTGTTGCCAGTCTAAATCTATTTGTGCCACCTCTATCTTTGCGGCGTGATCTACCTGCTAGTTGTTCTGGTGTTCTTCGTTAGCTCGGCTCTTAGGGACATGAGCATCTACATGGCGGACTTTTACAGGTAGCTTCTCTACCCAAGTGACAATGTCTTTCCATTCATCAGCTGCCCAGATTGGCTTTCTTCTACGCTGCCAGTTGGCTTTTTTCCACCTTTCCAGCCAACCCTATAGAGCATTGGCTACCATCTACGAATCGGTGTAGAGATAGAGCTTTGGCCACTTCTCTCTCTCAGCAATGTCTAGGGCCAGCTGAACGGCTTTGAGTTCAGCAAATTGGCTCGACCCACCCTCTCCTTCAGTGGCTTCTGCAACCTGTCGTGTGGGGCTCCACACAGCTGCTTTCCACTTCTGGTTCATCTCTATGACGCGACAGGAACCATCAGTGAAAAGGGCGAAGCACTTTTCTTCATCTAGCAGTTGATTGTATGGTGGAGCCTCCTCAGCCCGGGTCACTTGTTCTTGCTCCTCTTCATCAGTGAGACCAAAGCTCTCACCTTCTGGCCAGTTCGTAATTATTTCCAGGATCCCAGGGCGGTTCGGATTTCCAATGCGGGCACGCTGTGTGATAAGTGCGATCCACTTACTCCATGTGGCATCGGTGGCGTGGTGGGTAGAGGGAGCCTTTCCTTTAAACATCCACCCCAGCACTGGTAGTCGAGGTGCCAGGAGGAGTTGTGCTTCAGTGCCAATTACCTCCGAGGCGGCTTGAACTCCTTCATAGGCGGCCAAGATTTCTTTCTCTGTGGGGGTGTAGTTGGCTTCAGACCCTCTGTAACTCCGGCTCCAGAATCCCAGCGGTCGGCCTCGAGTCTCTCCAGGCACCTTCTGCCAAAGGCTCCAGGACAAGCTCTTGTTCCCGGCTGCAGAGTAAAGCACATTCCTCACCTCTGGTCCCGTCCTTACTGGGCTAAGCGCTACTGCATGAGCGATCTCCTGCTTGATCTGGGCAAATGCTTGTTGCTGTTCAGGGCCCCAGTGAAAATCGTTCTTTTTGCGGGTGACCAGGTAGAGAGGGCTCACAATCTGGCTGTACTCTGGAATGTGCATCCTCCAAAAGCCTATGGCCCCTAGGAAAGCTTGAGTTTCTTTTTTGTTAGTTGGCGGAGACATCGCAGTGATCTTATTGATGACCTCCGTGGGAATCTGGCACCGTCCATCTTGCCATTTTACCCCCAGGAACTGGATCTCGCGAGCAGGTCCCTTGACTTTGCTCTTCTTGATGGCAAAACCGGCTTCCAGGAGGATCATGATGATCTTCTCCCCTTTCTCAAATACCTCTGCTGCCGTGTTCCCCCACACAATGATGTCATCGATGTATTGGAGATGCTCTGGAGCCTCACTCTTTTCCAGTGCAGCCTGGATCAGTCCATGGCAGATTGTGGGGCTGCGCCTCCACCCCTGGGGCAGCCGATTCCAGGTATATTGCACACCTCTCCAGGTGAAGGCAAACTGGGGCCTGTACTCTGCCGCCAGAGGAATGGAGAAAAACGCATTGGCGATGTCAATGGTGGCATACTATTTTTCTGCCTTGGACTCCAGCTCGTACTGGAGCTCCAACATGTCTGGCACAGCACTCAATGGTGGAGTCACTTCATTCAAGCCACGATAGTTTACAGTCAATCTCCATTCCCCATCAGACTTGCGCACAGGCCAGATGGGGCTGTTGAAGGGTGAGTGAGCTTTACTGACCACTCCTTGGCTTTCCAGGTTGCGGATCATCTTGTGGATAGGGATCACGGCGTCTCGATTGGTCTGGTACTACCGGCGGTACACTGTCGAGGTGGCAATTGGCACTTGTTGCTCTTTTACTCTCAGGAGTCCCACTGCAGTTGGATTTTCTGATAGTCCAGGCAAGGTGTTCAGTTGCCTGGTGCCCTCTGCCTCCACAGCCGCTATTCCGAAAGCCCACCTGAGTCCCTTTGGGTCTTTGTAATAGCCATTCCGGAGGAAGTCTATGCCCAGAATACATGGGGCCTCTGGACCAGTCACAATGGGGTGTTTCTGCCACTCCTTCCCGGTCAGGCTCACCTCGGCTTCCAACAAAGTTAATTGTTGCGATCCCCCTGTCACCCCGGCAATAGAAACAGGTTCTGCCCCCACATGTCTCGATGGAATTAAGGTACACTGCGCACCAGTATCAACTAACGCTTCATATTTTTGTGGCTCTGATGTGCCAGGCCATGGGATCCACACTGTCCAAAAGACCCGGTTTTCCCGTGCCTCTTCTTGGCTAGAGGCAGGGCCCCTCTAGCTCTGGTTATCATTTCTTTCCTGGGCATACATAGTAGAGGTCCCCTCGAGGGGATCTAACAGATCGTCCTCCTTTCCGTAATATCTGGCATCGTGGTCACAGGAGGCTGAGGCTACCTTCACTTTAGTAGAACCCCAGCCTCGGTTAGTATTTCCCTCCTTGAGTTGCTGTACCCGTGCTGCCAGGGTAGCAGTGGGTTTCTTATCCCACTTCCTCATGTCTTCTCCGTGATCACACAGGAAGAACCACAGCTCAGATCGTGGGGTGTACCCTCTCTCCCTGGCTGGGGGGCGCTGGGCTCTGACTCTGGGGCTTGTGACTCGCACTGGTGCCGCACTCATCATCCTCATCTCCTCCCTCACCTCCCTCATTATCTCCTCTCTGAGGTCTTTGACCACAGCAGAGACCTGAGCCTGCATTGGGCCACTGATCATACTATCATAATTCCTGAGTTTGGTGGCTATGGAGCCTACTGTCTCTCGGTTGTCATCAGCATTAATTGTTGCAATGAAGATGGTGTATTGGGAGGGCCCTAGCTTTGCCAGGTTCCACAACATTTGCCCTGTACACTTGACATTGTCGGGGTCATTATCATGTTGTCCATCCCTCCCAAAGAGTACCTCCAATACTGCTACCTCCCTCAGCTGTTGGATTCTCTCCTCAAGAGCCTTCCATGGTCTTCTATGATGGTACTCTTGCATTCTCTCCCTGTTGACAAACCTCTCTCTTACACTTATTAAAAGCCGTTCCCAGAGAGACAGGGGCCCATCGTCTCTTCCGAATACCTGATCTACCCCTGAGTCGTGCGACAAGGGTCCCATCTGCCTTGCCTCGATACTATCCAGCTGCACGCCCATACCCATAAGGTCCCAGACCCGAAGTAACCATGTTGTAAAAGGCTCATTACCCCGTCGCACAATGTCTTTTCATAGATTACGGAGACTGTCATACCTCAGGGACTCGGTAGTGATTTCAATCCTTGGCCTCCCTACTGGTTGAGAGGGTCTTGCTTCCCTATCATTACTCACTGGCTGCTCTGGTTTGACATTAGTCTTCCTCTTTTCCACAGGGGCAACTACTACTGGCTGTGGCTGCCCCTCTGATCTGGCTGGAGCCGGAGTGGTTATAACGTCCCTGGGTTCCCCTGCTGCCCCATTAGACTCTCTCTCTTTGGGGTAGGGGGAGGGTTTCCCACCAGCTGGGCAAGTGTATTCCTTCAGCATTTGACCCATCTCGCGCATCTCCTTCACCAGGACTCCCACCCAATCCAGGTGGGTTGTTTCTGAGGTGGGTTGTGGGGCTGGGTTAGACTCTGTAGCAGCATGTCTAGTGTCTGGGGCAATGTCAGGTTCTGGGATGGTGTCTCTAGTCTCTGGGGCCATGTCAGGTTCTGGGATGGTGTCTCTAGTCTCTGGGGCCATGTCAGGTTCTGTGGCAGCATCCCTAGTCTCTGGGGCCATGTCAGGTACTGAGGCCTCATCTCTATTGTCTGAGGTAGGTGTCAGGGTGGTTATCCAAGTCAGACCTCCTTTATCCCTGAATGCTAAATAGAGCAGGCCTATCAGCAACACCAGCCACTGTATGTTATCATTCGGATTTAGAGAAGATTTGAACCCCTCAAAGATTGGCGGGATAGGCCCAAAGAGCTGGGTGAAGGGTTGTGAGAACATTTCTTTTGGTGTCATTTCCTCGCAGTAGGTACCATTATTAAAGTAACCCTGAAAGCATGTCATTAATGTGTGGTAGCTCGGAATCCACATGCCTGCCTTCCAGAGGAAGTTGAAAATCCATGAATTCCTCACCTTATCGACCCATGACACAAACTGTACAACAGCCACCGTAGCCTTAGTTATAGGGCCCATGTTTAGATACGGGGCTGCAAATGGGAGAGAAACAGCTGTGACCACTTGCCATACGAACCGGAATAAGCTAGACCACATGGTGCAACCTAATGAGGTTCCTATATCCAGCACACAAAGAACTGCGTTACTCAAGAACTGTTATCCTTTTTCCTCTTGATGCCCTCGTGCCCCACTGTTGGGCGCCAAAATCTGTCCCGGTTTGAAGGACAGGTGTCTGTTAAGGAAGGCAGGAGCCTCCCTTGGAATGGGAAACTGTAACCCCTCTCCCTCCGAATTATTATAAATTTGAAATTAAGAGGCTCTCAGGCAAAGATATGGAAATAGGAATAACAGTTCTTTACTAATATCTAAAACAAAGATGACAAATAACAACAAATATAACGTTAACCAACAATCAGAACCAGAAACCCAGTGGCAGCCTGCTCGGCTTCCAGGCACTTTTTCCTTTTGGTGCAGTTCCAGTCACAGCCTGCAGGGGCGCTCTGGGGGTGGTGATTCCCCAGTGGCTGCAGGGGGCGCTCCGGCGTGAGCTCAGGTAGCACACGGCAAATGGCGGCTGCCCGAGGCAGGGAAAGATGGAGGAGAGCCCTTGCTCCACAGACCCTTGGGGGGGCAGCTGGTGTCGGTGCCACAGCAGGATCCCCGGACACAGGGAGCTGGGACGGCAAGAGGTCTCGACGTGCAGGGAGGAAACCCCGCCACAATGTAGCGAGGAAACTTGGAGCGGCGAGGAGGAGCGGGGGGAGAGGCAGGCTGGTGGCAGGCAGCTCCCGATGGGCAGAGAGGAAAAAGACTCACAGCAGACAGACCGGCAGCTCTGCGCTGGCTTCTCAGGGGGCCGTGGGTTCCGCAGAGAGCAGCTCCGACCGTTTAGCTCCGAGGGTCCCGAGCAAGAGGGCGCGACCTCCCCCCTGCCCTTGCTTTTCAGTCTCTCCAAATCTCGCGTTGTCAAGCCCGGCTTCCATGAGGGGCAATTCTACCCCACCCTGCCAAGGAGAAAGGCTCTAGCCTTGTGCTTTGTTTCTCTTAAGTACCCAGTCATTTGTGTCTTAGCAACCCATGGGAGAAAAATTCCTGAGGAAAAGAACTAAATCCAACCTTCAACGTAGGAAAACCAAAGTAAATCATGTATGTTGAGACAAGAACAGTTTAATAACAAAAAATAAAATAAAATACAATAATAATTGTAAATAATAATAATAATTATAAAATAAACTTCCACTCCTGCAGTAGGGTTTGCTCTGGCAAGTTATGTAGTTCTGTTCAGGCAGAATAATGATATCTTTCAGTGCTCTCTGGGAGGCCCAGCTGACCAGGTGAGAAAATATTGGCGTTTTTTTTCTATTTTCAATGTTTTCCCCTCTGTATTAACAATCTGAAATTGCTGTTTTACAGCAAGTGTATTGTTGGGTTTTCAACTGACACCAGTCACTATCCCCTGAGATTTCATTTGAAATCAACGTTATACAGTGGAATTCCCTTTTATTCTGACACAAGGTGGATTTGAATCAAGATTTACTAAACTATGCTAAACTTCTGAGGTTTTTTAACCTTTTTTAAATTAAAAAACACCCATAAAATATTAAGATTAACTTTTAGCTTTTCTTTGAGATGGGTGCCAGTAATCTGTGCATTTCAGCACATAACATTGCCAGAGGTATTAAAAGGAAAGTCTTTGTAAAGTGTTTAGTGACTCATCTCCCAGTGGTGTTGTAATAATTAATTAGCTAATGCCAGTACAGCATTATATAAATGCTATGTACTATTGTTGACAGATTAAGGTTATGAGTGCCAAGTGGCAACATGAGCTTTTTTTATTGAGAGTTGTCTCTCACTCTCGAAGCAGAGGAGACTCCTCTCATGAATGACATGGTGAATCACTCCTCCTGACTTTTCAGCATTTCTCTCTCACAGAATTACTGAAGATGACACGAGTCATACTGGTGGGTTTTGCGACAGCAGTCCAGGAAGGAACTGCAATAAGCTACAAGTCAATCAGGTAGAAGTTTCCTCTACTGTTAACTGAATCATAGAGCAATATCCCACAGACAGAACTTTCAAGTCCCATTTGTCTGCAGCTCAGCAACCATGCACTATGTAATCTAGGATCAATAAACCAAAAGCACAACACTCCTTTTTGCTGTACCAGTAATTTAGAAACCTATGCATTTACAGTTCCAGCTGCCAGAAGGAGTCCATGAAAGCAGCTGTAAATGTATATTCAGCTCATTTTTCAGTAACACAAACAGTGATCATCAGTCTTAAATGACAAGTTTTAGCCATGACTACTTAACTACTCTGGTGCAAGTAGCTGCTTTCCTGTGTGTTTATATCTTTATATTCTAGAATGTATGTGCCAAAGCTGATTTTCTTCAATTTACATTATTTTAGCAAATAAAATCAGGAGAAGTGATTAATTGGTTAGTGAGGCAATTAAAGAAGTTAAAATCTGGAAAAAGAAGTATAAAAAGTCATGTGCACATGAGTTATAAGCAATCTAGCATACACAATGTGCTAAAACATAATTATTTGAAAATTTCCGGATTTTCAGTGGGAAATGAAACTGAGTATCATGTAGAATTCAAACATGGCAAACTCTATTCCCCTTCATCATAGGTTACTCCCTCTTTCATCCCTTTCTAAATGTCTTAATTTTACATATTTTCCATGCCTCTATCTAAAGTTGTCCTTTTACCAAACACTGAAAAACAATAGCATATGAGGCACATCAGCATATCTCACAATAAAAGAACAATCAGGTTTTCATTTTTTGCCTGAGGAGACCCTTGTGAAAAAGTAATGCATTAACAAAACCATTGCTTAAAATTTCATTTGACAAAAATTTTCACCATGTTTTACTTCTGCTTGTTCCCTGTCACAACGAAACAAAACAAAACCAAAAACAAAAAAACAGAGCTTGTTGGTCTAAGTGAAAGAAAACACAGATCAGACTAAATTTAGTTTGACAAAATAAAAGTGCGGATCAGACCCTACCCCTATGATTACCACCTAATAGGCTGTTCAAAAAGGGCAATTCAGACAAGAAAATTGCATTAAAAGTACATACATAATAAATGCTTGTCTAGAAACAGGATGTTAGGGCATCATCTGTGATGAATAAAGTTTCTGACCAGAAAAGAAGTCAGTCATTGCAAAAATCTTGACATTTTTCTGATAATTTCAGCATCAGGGCTGATCCAAATATTAATAAAAATTTATGAAAAATAGATAAATTGGTGCTTTCCTTTGAAGAATTTTTCTGAAGGTAATAAATTTCATCGTTTGCCAAAAAATCCAATTTAACATTTCTTGGGTTTGTCTTGCATTCCTGCTTTCTCATTATGCTAGAATAAAAACCCCTCCAGTAACCACTATTTTCTCCCTACTTGCAGTACTTACACTCTGTAATTAAATACTCTGTCATCTTGTTTTAATAAGCCGAACTCTGCATCTTTATGGTCTTTCCATTTTCTTCAGTCTTTGAATTGTTTCTGAGACTCCTCTTTATGCCCTGCCCTGTGCAGCACAATCCATACAATACAGAGGAGGAAGTTTTCCCCTGACTGTACTAATATTTTACATAAAAGTGATTTATTTTACTACACAGTCCATGTTGTTTTGTATGACTGTCCCACCCTCTTCCTTAATTGTCATGCTGCCCCCCTTTTATCATTCCCAGCAGAAGAAGCATTGCATGGGGTTCTGTGCAATGTGTTTCTGTTTCTACAAAGCTTCAGGAAAAGCATCTCCAGTGAGATGTAGTGAGAGCAATTCCCTCTGGTGATTGTTTTGGTGGGCTGCAGTTAGCTAGTTCTTAACCTCTGTAATGCAGTATGCTTGATTTACCTTGTATAGAATTATTTTTTTAAATGAGAAAGCTGGGTAGTACTAACTCAAGTGTCCAGAATACATCAAAGCAGACTATGAGTTTGGTAAATAACTGAATTTTCATGGTAGTAATCTCCTCAGTGATGAAAAGCGTAGTTGTTTGACCATTTTCTATAAAATAACATGGAGTTGTACTGATTATACTTGTATTTTTCAATCAGTGAAGTACCAGCTTTCCTATCATAGTGCCTGGGAATGAGGACATGCATAGTTCTCCATATATCTTGGGGTCATCTTACTTGACTTTTGAAAAACTGTTACAATATTAGCACTCAGAATTCTTGCTTGTTCCTAATACACCAAAATTTAAAATCTAGTAATCAGATCAGGGATTACCTCCACCTCAGGCTAGCAAATGCAAGTTGACTGACCCTATACAGTTGAATTGCCGACCTAGCATCAAATTTGAATAAACAGGGCTAATATACCATGATTCTGTGCCTCTTACCTTTGGTGTGCTTGCTACTTCCAATGTATTTCTGCAGAGTAACCCAGAGAGCTGTGCTCAGGTAATGCAGTGATATAACAATATTCATAATTAAATACTCAGTTCCCCAAACCCAAAAATGGACAAGTACTGTTAGTCCACTGATTACTGGATTAGTTGTGCATGTGAATGAGTGACTGAACATGAAAACACTCAGATTTACATCTTCCTAATATTGTGCTTTTTTTTCCCCAAGAATTTAATACAAAATTTTTCTGCCACAATAGTACCCACTTCTGGAAAATGGTGCCTATTCCCTGACTTCTATTTAATCCCTGTGATCCCTACAATCCTGTGTGGCATTTCCTTGGTGCCAGATTAGCTGCAACACTCTTCACCCTCTTGATCTCCTTCAAAAATTCTCTTTGGGCAAGGTCTCTTGTCCACATTTCTGTTTTAAATCTTGCATTCCTGGGTTGTTATGTAGTTCAATAATTGTGTATCATGATTCCTATCTGCACATGATTCACCTCAATTCATTCAAACAAAGCCTTTTATTCCCATTTTTTCCTGGAATTTGTATGGCACACTGAACATGCTAGAATTAATTTAATTTTATACATGATTTTGTTGAAAGCCAGAATGAGTGTTGCTATATGAGAGATTACTTGTTTGTGTGCAGCACAGTGGCTGCCCACCACTTCTTTAGTTGGAGACTGGAAGTGAGGGCCTCAGTGATACATTACCAGGGGATGCAGGGTGAATGTTTTCAGGATGAGAGGAGGGAAACAATTTGAGGAATACTTCTGTATCACTCAGTTAGTGTGTAGGCTGCTGCCAAATGCTGGTTATTGTCTTCCTTCCTGAAGCACTAGTGAACACTGCAGCAAAATGCTATTTTCAGCTCCTTGACAAGATGATTACAATATAAAGTCATGCTGCATGACCAGCATGCCAGGTGTTCACTATTCTAGCTCTGCTTTTATTACTTTGGGAATGAGAGAATGATGAAGGGAAGGACTGGAGTTACTTACATTTTCCAACAGCAGGTCAGCTTAGGTAGCTGGGCTGTATTTACACAAGGCATTGGCATACTGTGTCTGTCATTTTCTTTGTTTTACAAATAAAAATTAATTGGAACAAAATTAGCCAAAATAAAATGCAGTCTATTAGGAATTTCCAAGGCAAAGTTTGCACTTCTGAGAGATTAAGACAGTGTCAAGTTAGGTAGGCTTTCTGTCACAAATGGATGTGGGAGTTAAATATCAGTCCTTGCCTCCTGCCCAGGCCTTGGCAGTAGGAAGTAACCTTATTGAGGCGGCCAGCACCCTGAAACCCACTTTCATGTATAACTTCTTTTAATGATGACTGATTCTGTCTATTATAGAATGAATCATTTATTAATAGATGGGGAAACTAACAGATATAAGACTTAAAAGCAAACCAATACTACACAGTAATAAAACAAAAAGAAAGACTACTAGTAGTTTAATACACAGTGCACGAGAATGGTGCCTTTTTCAGTTACAGATAGCGAAGAAATACCATAAGCTTAGGATTCAATGTATCATAACATCCAATTTGTTGGTGCAGAACATCGAGATCCTTTCCCTCAATCCCTGGAGAAGTAACCACGAAGCCTGCGTCCAAACTTCGGGGAGAAGCTTCAAACACTTTTAGGGTGTGAGAGACTTCTGCCCCAGTGTTAGCTCGTGTATCTTTTATAGTGTAAAACCATGACTCTTAAGTCAGTGATTTTTCCTTTATCTCTCCTTCCATCAGCTCTGCAGACTAAGATGTTAATTCTTAGCTGAGGCTTGAGCGAGCCCTCTGGCGCCAGACATGACTCCTGCTGGGCCTTCCTGCCCTTGGGTTATCTCTGTATGCACCCATTATCTGTGGCACACAGGAGGAGGAGGTAGTGGGGTAGGCATCCTGCCACACTTTCTCTGAGCAGAATAGGTATTGAGAAGGCTGCAGTGGAGCAAACTCCCCAAACCACACATCACAAATGCTCACAGGCACACAGAGGTTGGAAGGCAGAGGAGAGATGTAGCACAAACAGCTTTTCCTTCCAGGCCTTAAGTCCCCTGCCAGTTCTATAAAAACTAGAAAAATTACAGATGGCCCTGGCAATCCTGTTTTTTAATATGCTTTCATTTCAGTAGGAATTTAAAAGAGATCAGATACACCACTTCAAAATCAAATAGCTGCAACAATTGATAACCAACAACGAATATGTGTTCTCCTGAATGTTTGTTTTGTATACTGCAATCAAAAGACATAATTCCCATTCTGATTTCATAGCAGCAAAATTTTCCAAGGACATCTTGAAACTAAATAATAAATAAAAATATATTTCAAGATACCTATTTAAATCCAAAAAGACTCAAGTCTGACTGTGTTGCTGGATCCAGATGCATTTTAAGATATCTGGCCTAGATTAGCAATTTCCCTTTCTGATGGAAATGGGTCAAAGAGCAATGTGAATGGGGCAGCAGTAGATCCTTACAGTGACATTTTTTCAGGCTCAGGAGGTTAAATATGTATAAGCAGTCCCAAAGGAAAGGAATCACTGATGATATTAGCTACCAAGGACTTCAAAGAGTCATTCAAAATTTATCAGTCTAAAGGCAAACTGATAAATGGCAAAATAAATGTATGACTCTACAGACAATAAAGATACATACAGAAAATAAATCAATCCCAAAGCCATTCATGATGAAGCAAAATAATATCAGTAGTTTTTCTTAAATTTGAGTCACAAATTTTATTGCCTTTGAAAGAAATTCCAGGGAAGTTTCCTCACAATTCTTAGCTTAAAAAGTCCTGTAGGTCACAAAATTATCACACAAGTTAGGAAAGAACCTTGTATTGGTAGAGACATGAGAGTAGAATTAAGCTCTATCACTAGACTATGGCCTAATAAAATGACACCAGTGATCCACTTCTCATTGATACAAAAAGCTTCTTTAGATCAATTGTAAGCATTCAAAAGAGCTCTGGCAGTGACCAAAACTGATCAGCAGCTTGAAACACCTCTGTCTAGTCTTAGGCTCAACTCAGTGCAGATTTATGGTGTTCTAATCTTCCTTAACCATATACAGTGATGCCTGAAGGATTTTTCTGCTTTTCTCCTGAATATTTCTTACACTGTTCCCTATATTCACAAGTATTAGCATGCATACTTGTGATGCTTTAGGTGATAGTTTAGCCTGGTTTCATGGTGTTTAGTAGGCCGGTAGACTAAACACCCCTGAAGCCACGTAGAGTTAGAAGACCAAACACACTGTTTTCGTGAGCCCTCAAGGTCTCCTAGTAGGACAGATTTTGTAAACTAGAAGTTAGCCCACCCAGGCCCCTTATTGGGCCCTCCTGGTAGATATGCTAATGTGTAGAGTCTTTAATTGTATACTTGATTGGGGGGACGGGGCTTTTGTGCCGTGTTCTACCTGGACGGCAGAAGCCATCGAATGGGATCCTATTAAAATACCGAGGTAAACAACCCCCAACCCTTTCACCGTGTCTGAGCCTTTATTTCCTAAGACCAGAAAAAGGCATCAGTCATTGGCGACTCCGCCGGGACCATAGAGACCCCGAAGAGTTGCAGTTTTGGGCTGAGAATATCTCGCCTAGCCCCTTCGCCGGCACCTACGGGGTTTAAGCGGCAGTACAAGGCTGTGACCGGGCTCTAGGACCCAGCACCTGAAAGCATGAAAGAGGTGAGTGAAAGAGGGGGAGACGTGTTTCGGTATTGTGCTAGCACCAGGAGGGAGGTTGGGAGGTTGGGCACGGGAGGGGCTGAGAGACCCCTAAAAGGGGGGGGAAATTAACCCCCTTCCTGCAAAATCGCGGTAAGGAGAGGACGCTCTCCAGTTAAACCACGGGAGGTTGGTGGGTGGGACCACAACTGCAAGGTGGTTCAGTGGCTTAAGCCGCTGAACAGAAAACTGCGAAGCTGGGAATCGCGGGTTCGAGTCTCGGTTGAGGAAACTTTAACAAGTTTTCTCGTGCGTGCAGTTTGGCTGTTTAAGGCTCGTTTCTAAGCAGTTACCACTAGAGAGAGAGACGGTTTTTTTCCTGGCCGATTTCCCTTTTTATAAGTAAAATGGGGTGTAATTTTTCGGAGAATGTGCAAGTCCCCGGAGAATCTTCGTTAGATCTGGTATTGAAAAACTGGCGATATTTAACTGGAAGGAGAACCCCCCTGGATACACAGGAGCTGATAAGACTCTGTACACGGGTCTGGCCGACGTTAAAATTAGGAGGACAGAGAGTGTGGCCACGTTTTGGGAGTCTAGAAAATGAAATAGTCACAGAGCTAATGGTAGAATTGCAAGCTCTGCGCAGGTTTGATGAGTTAAAATACACAGAACTTTTTACCATATTACTGAATAGAGAGGAGGCGTATGAGGTGCAGAAAGGCTGTTTGGAGATTGTTGTAAAAGGGAAAGGAAATGTGAGGAGGAGGAGAAGGCAGCTAGTGACTAACGAAACGGAGGAAACAGACGTTATGGACATGGTGGCCCCAGCTTTGCGTACGAGCAGGGGGGGATCGCCTCCCGTGCCACCGCCACCATTACAGCCGGTGCAGTTGGGGGCGGGCGATGGAGGTCTGCAGCCAGCACCCTCACCCCCACCAGCTCCGCTGGCTCCGCCGGCGCCACCGCCCCCTCCCCCTCCTCCCCCGCCCGCTCCGAATGCAGGGGCGGGGGTGGAGACCGACCGGTCCCCCGACCATCCGGGGGCTGGGCGTGGGGCGAGAGGGGAGGCAAGCAGGCCCTTGCCCCCTGACCACTCTGGGGGCAGGGACAGGCGTGGGCAGGGGGCGGGCTGGCTCTCGCCCCCTGACCGCCCACGAGGCCGGCACAGACCGAAAGCGGAGGCCGATTGGCCCCCTGACCACACAGGGGGCGGGCGAAGGGGCGGAGAGGGCGGAGAGGGGGCTGGCTTGTTGCCGGCTCCTGACCGCCCCTGGGGGGGGCACGGACCGGGAACGGAGCCTAACTGGCCCCTGCCACCTGACCTGGCCCGAGCCTGGGATGAGTGGAGGTACCCTCGATCTCAGCTTCGCGGCTCTTCCAGCGTCGGGGAGAGGGGCAAAGCTACCCTGACCAGAAGCGGGTGGGACGTGCCTGATCCAAGTTACTTTTCCAAAAGGGGGGACAGAGACGACCATCCCGGATTCCCCCTCCGCCGCTCTGCCAGTGCTAGGATTAAAACGGAATGGGATGATGTGGATACAGATGGTCCCCGAGAGGAGGGTGGCAGGAGGAGGGGAAAAATAGCCCAAGAAGCTATAAGTGTTGCTAGTCCAATTGCAGGGCACACAAGATCAAAAAGAGATGAAAGGGGAAGGGAAGGGCCTGCTCTAAAAGTGCCTCTGAGACAGGCTGTGGGAAATCAGGGAGTGATTTATATAAAGACACCATTCTCTCTTGCAGAGCTGCAGATGTGGAAAGACTCGGTTGGAAAGTATAGTGACAACCCAGAGAAAGTAGCCATATGGGTAGAGAGGGCTATAAGGGCTCAAAACCCTGATTGGGGAGACTTGAATGTGATGCTGGATGAATTACTAGATAGCACAGAAAGGGAGATGGTTAATAAAGCTGCCATAGATGCTATACAGGCCCAAATTGCAGCTGGAACTCTCCAAGGGATACCTAATGACATATACCCACTCGCTGACCCTGGCTGGGATCCCAATGTCCCTGAGCAAATGGCAAAATTAAAGCAGTTTCAGAAATGGGTGGTTTATGGGTTGAGATGTGGCCTTCCTAAAGTAGTGAATTTTTCTAAATTATTTGAGATCAAACAAAATCCAAATGAGACTCCTGCGGAGTTTCTGAATAGGCTTAAAGAGGCTGCACGGAAATACACTACTCTGAACCTCGATGCACCTGATCAGAAGTACCAGCTGGCTTACATTTTTATGGGCCAATCAACAGATGATATAAGGAAAAAACTGCAAAAAAGGGGGGTAATGGATATAAGTGAGATGTCGAAAATAGCCTGGCAAGTATATCAGAACAGGGATTCAGTAGATAAGGACAAACAGAATAAGCCCCACCATAAGAAAAACCACAATGAGGGAAAGTCATCCAACTCACCAAAGAGGGGACCCCGTTTTCCTCTAGCTGAGGACCAATGTGCCATTTGCAAGCAGAAGGGACACTGGAAAAATGAGTGTCCAGCACGAACGAAAAAGACATCCCCAGCTCCGGAACTAGCTGTGGATTATGATAGACAGCAACCAAGGGCATCACCCCCAGCGGAGCCTTCAGTTATAGTTAAGCTGGGAAATGAAGATGTTGAATTTCTAGTGGACATCGGGGCGACCTATTCTGTATTAAATACTTTAAAAGGTAAACTGAGCCAAGAGACTGTGGATGTAGTGGGAGCTACCGGGGTAAGTGAAACACGGCCTTTTTTCCAACCTTTAAAATTCAAATTGGGAAAACACTGGGTGACACACCAGTTCCTGTATATGCCAAAGTCACCAATGCCATTATTGGGCAGAGATTTATTAGAGAAATTAGAGGCAGAAATTAAATTCTCCAGAGATGGGGGGGTAAAAGTCATAATTCCTGAATCTAAATTCATAGAAGCAGCAGCTATTCTTATACAGGAATGCCATGGAGAAATTCCCAAAGAAAGAGAAGATGCTGTCAGTTCTATAGTATGGGCCAATGATATCCCTGGGAGATCCAAAAGAGCTGAACCTGTAAGTATTACACTCAAAGCAGGAGCTACACCGGTAAGGCAAAAACAATACCCTTTGAAATTAGCAGGTCGCAAGGGACTAGCACCCATAATTGAGAAGTTTCTCAAATTTGGGTTGCTAGTGGAATGTGAATCCAAGTATAACACCCCAATTATACCAGTGAAGAAAGCAGATGGTAAGAGTTATCGATTAGTGCAGGATCTAAGAGAGATTAACAAAATAACAGAGGACATACATCCAGTTGTAGCCAATCCCTACACACTTTTGACTACACTAACAGACGAATTGGGGTGGTTCACTGTTTTAGATCTTAAAGATGCCTTTTTCTGCATTCCTGTGCACAAGGACAGCCAAGAAATTTTTGCCTTTGAGTGGGAAAACCCTGAAACAGGAAGGAAGACCCAGCTCACCTGAACAGTCTTGGTTCAAGGCTACAAAAATAGTCCCACGCTGTTTGGAAACCAGCTGGCAAAGGAACTGGAGGACTGGAGGAAACAGGAGCTAGGAGGAGTTGTTCTTCAGTATGTTGATGACATCCTAGTAGCAACCAGAACGCGAGATGAGTGTATCCAGCTAACCGTAAGTCTGTTGAACTTTTTGGGTGAGAGTGGTTATCGGGTCTCGAGAGAGAAGGCCCAGATTGCCAGGGAAACAGTAGTTTACCTGGGGCTGGAAATTTTCCGTGGACACCGACAACTCAGCAAAGAACGGAAGGAAGCTATCTGTCGCCTTCCAGAGCCCCACACTGTGAGAGAAATGCAAGCCTTCCTGGGAATGGTAGGTTGGTGTCGTTTGTGGATAGCAAATTATGGACTGCTGGTAAAACCCCTATATGGAGCATTAAAAGCAGCTGAAAATGGAATTATCATATGGACAGAAAACACGAGGGCAGCTTTTAAACAGCTGAAACACTCCCTAATGTCATCTCCAGCACTGGGATTGCCAGACTTAACTAAATCTTTTGAACTGTTTACTTATGAAAGATTGAATGTTGCTTTAGGGGTACTAGCTCAGCGCCTCGGGAACCAACAGAGGGCTGTGGCTTACTTTTCCAAACAGCTAGACAATGTTGCCCAAGGGTGGCCGGGGTGTTTGAAAGCCGTGGCAGCTACTGTCATCTTGATCCAAGAGGCCCGAAAACTCACCCTTGGACGGCACATTGTAGTGTATGTACCCCATGCTGTAGCAGCTGTGCTCGAGCAAAAGGGGGGACATTGGCTGTCCAGCAACTGGATGCTTAAACATCAATCATTGCTACTAGAACAAGATGATGTCACCTTGAAAACAACTTCTGTTGTTAATCCTGCCATGTTTCTGTCTTCCACGCTGTCAATGTCCCCGAGCATGATTGTTTGCAGACAATAGAAGAGGTCTACTCCAGCCGAACAGATCTGAAGGATGTGCCCCTAGACAATCCAGACTGGGAGCTTTTTACAGACGGAAGCAGCTTTATGAGAAATAGTAAAAGTATGACAGGCTATGCAGTGACCACTCAAGACAAGGTAATTGAAGCGGAGGCCCTGCCAGCAGATGTGTCATCACAGAAAGCTGAACTGATTGCACTGACGAGGGCCCTGGACCTGAGTGAAGGAAAGAAGGTAAATATATAGACTGACTCTAAATATGCGTTTAGTGTTGTCCATGCTCATGGAGCCATCTGGAAAGAAAGAGGACTGCTGAACACTCAAGGTAATCAAATTAAACATGCTGAACAAATACTTGCCCTCTTAGAGAACATTAGAAAACCCACAGAAGTAGCTATCATGCACTGCAGGGGTCACCAAAAAGGGAAAACCACTTCAGAATTGGGAAATCGCTTTGCTGACAAAGCGGCAAAAGGAGTTGCAGAAAAAGGTATTCTCGCAGTAATTCCCAAAAAAGAAGTAAACTTATCAGGGTTCATCCCAAAGTATGATCAAGCAGACCAGAAGCTTATTAAATCTCTCAAGGCTGAGATCACAGAAGGTGGGTGGGCTGTCACACCAACAAACCAAGTTGTAGTCCCACCCCTGATTCTTCGAGAGTTAGCTCAGAGAGAACATGAAAACACACATTTTGGGACTGAAAACCTTCTAAAACATCTAAAAAAGGTAGTAATAGGAAAAGGAATGACTGAAATTGTACAAACAGTAGTAAGCAAATGTGAAGTCTGCTGCAAAAACAACCCTGATACAAGGAAAACAGTTGTTGTTAGGAGTAACAAAAGCAGAGGATCTTCCTGGAGATTACTAGCAAATAGATTTTGCTGAATTACCACGTAGAGAGGGATACCGGTACATACTGGTATTAGTTGGCCCTTTTAGTGGATGACCAGAAGCTTACCCCTGTCGCACCAACACAGCCAAAGAAGTGGTAAAGGTTTTGCTCAATCATATAATTCCAAGGTTCGGGGTTCCCCTGGGAATGTCATCGGATAGGGGACCACACTTTGTTGCCACAGTAATTAAAGAAATCAGTCGAATTTTGGGAATTACTTGGGATCTGCATACACCTTATAGACCCCAAGCGAGTGGTAAAGTTGAACGTATGAATGGAACCCTTAAAACACAAATTAGCAAAATTTGTCAAGAAACATCTATGACATGGGTTCAGGCCTTGCCTATAGCTTTACTAAGAATTCGCATACAGCCAAGGCAGAGGGATAACATCAGTCCCTATGAAATACTTTATGGTAGGCCATACCAGATTCCACACATTCCAGGTGAAATTCATATAAAAGGGAAACTTGATTTACAGAGATATCTAATGGCTTTAGGTTCCACTTTGCAGAAGCTCCAGAATTACATCGCGCTATCCAGACCCATCGGACTGGACACACCTGCACATCTGTTCCAACCTGGAGACTGGGTCTATATCAAGTGGTGGGACAATGAACCTCTACAAGCCAAGTGGAAAGGACCATTCCAAGTCCTGCTGACTACCCTCACAGCAGTCAAAGTCTCTGGCAAAGGACCCTGGATCCACTACTCCAGAGTTAAGAAAGCTTCTGCTCCTGAAACAACTGAGAAAACAAGGAGTGATGCAGAGGAGAACGTGATTTAAATAATTCTTCAATGCTTAAAGAACTGCCCATAGTAATCATAGCCATAATTCTTCTATATCTACTGTTGTTAAATATTTACTGTTATTAAGTGTATATTATTAATAGATTATTAATCTAGATTATTAATGTAGATTATTAATAGATAATAGATATTTAGAATAGTGACTCGACAAGGTAGAGGCCTTGTCAAGCCTCTAAAAGGGGGGAAATGATGCCTTAGGTTTTAACTTTTTATTTTTCTACATCAGGACTGCTCTAGTATATGACTCTAAGACTCCATAAATTGTCATCTAGTGTTCTGTTACTGTCATTTAGACGAAACAATTTCTCTCTGGGCTGGAGTTTCAAGGACATAGTGTTTTTTCCAAAAGCCCAAAATGTAAACATCCATGGACAGCAGTGAAGAGAAGAAGGGGACAAACTGGGGATGGGACTTCAGGACCCAAAACTGTAATTGGACAATGGGTTTCTGATATGCAGATGGACCGATGGTATATCTGTCCAAAAAGCATATGCTAGGTGTCCATTTTGGGTGTAGTCTCTGCGAGACTCCTGCATGGCCCAAAGTGTACTTTGTTTTAATAAATACTTCTTTTATTCTTTTAACTCTCTCCAGCTTCTGTTTCAGGTCAGCCTTTTGTAAGGCATCACTCTCTCTGTGCAAGGAAGGATGGGTGTCTGCAAGTTTATTCCAGGCATGGATAGAGTTAATGTCTCTCTCTCTTTCCAGCATGGTGACGATCATGTGGTCTCTGCCGGGCTCTTTGAAAAGGTCCGAGCTGGATGGCAGAAGCTCTCAGAGTCTCTGTGGCCTGGCTCTGCAAAGCTGGCTCGGCCTGGTAGGGCCGGCTGGGCCTGGGGTGACAGGGCAGGGCCTGGCCCAAACTGGATGGAGTCTGGCCCGGTCCTTGCCTAGTCCGGAGCAGGGGCCTGGCCCTGTCTAGTGTAGCTGACATGTCGGCTGAACTGTATCTGCTGAAAACTCCGGCCGGTTCTTCCCCCATGCCCAACTGCAGCTGTACGGCCGCCCCAAACCTCCCTTCCCCCCCACTCCCTCCTTTGGAAGGAGTGTGGGGGGAGCCTTACCAGGGAGAGAAGCAGGGAGATGCTTCTCTCTACAAAGCAGCAGGCTAAAAGAGGAAGAGGCTCAGAGGTTCTCTGCTTATATGTATAGTTTTTTCCTCAAAGGCGGATCAACTTATAATTGGTTTACTTACATATCAATCCTCAAACCTACCTGATTATTGGCTCTCTCTCTCTCAGGAAGGAAGTTGTATCACTTCCTGCAGCATAGGTCACTTCCTAGATTTTGACCCCTCCTGACTAACCCAGGACACCTGAACAGGAGAAAAATATGACATTTTGAAGACTCTAGGACTGCCAGCATGAACAATATTCTCTGACAGTATGTTAGGAATTACAGCCTCTACAGAATGGATTTTAATGTTAACCTAAACAAGCTATGTGTTGGAGGTCAAGCAGCAGCAGAGAGAAACTTGACAAAATCAGAGTTAGGCTTGCAAATGGCTCAAAATCTGGATAAATACTTGATCTTAATTCTCACTAAAAAAGCAGTGTTTAATCTGAAAGTGTCTTGAAAAGCGGAGCAGAAGGTAGAAATGGGATTTATAATATCTGAGGTGGGAATTACATGCAGAACCAGCTAGAATCCTGGTCTCCCTAAATTTCCTATACAGTTTGTGGAGGGACCAAACCTGTGACCATCTGTGAGTCAGTCCATCTAAAATCAGAATCTTCAGCTAGGGGTGACTGGGTTCTGCAGTTGGACATTTCACTTAAACATGTGAAACTAGACTGGAACAATGCCATCCATACCAGGTAAAGCCGACCTCACATCCAAGTGTTCAGGAAGAACTGGCCAAGAAGCTAGAAATCTGATAATGAGAATTAAATCGGATAATCTGATAATTCAAATTAAATAAAACAAGGTGGCAATGGCGGTGGCATGTGATAAAATAACAACTGTCATTTTTTTGTTGAGAAGGAGAAATGAGAAGTCATTGATACCACCATCAGTTTGTTAGTGTGATAGCAGCAGTATTTAGGAATGTTGAAGGTTGGATTTAGTTCTTTTCCTCAGGAATTTTTCTCCCATGCGTTGCTAAGACACAAATGACTGGGTACTTAAGAGAAACAAAGCACAAGGCTAGAGCCTTTCTCCTTGGCAGGGTGGGGTAGAATTGCCCCTTATGGAAGCAGGGCTTGACAACACGAGATTTGGAGAGACTGAAAAGCAAGGGCAGGGGGGAGGTCACGCCCTCTTGCTCGGGACCCTCGGAGCTGGACGGTCAGAGCTGCTGTCTGCTGAACCCACGGCCCCCTGAGAAGCCAGCGCGGAGCTGCTGGTCTGTCTGCTGTGAGTCTTTTTCCTCCCTGCCCATCGGGAGCTGCCTGCCACCAGCCTGTCTCCCCCCCCCGCTCCTCCTTGCCGCTCCGAGTTTCCTCGCTGCATTGTGGCGGGGTTTCCTCCCTGCACGTGGAGACCTCTTGCCGTCCCAGCTCCCTGTGTCCGGGGATCCTGCTGTGGCACCGACACCAGCTGCCCCCCAAGGGTCTGTGGAGCAAGGGCTCTCCTCCATCCTTCCCTGCCTCGGGCAGCCGCCATTTGCCGTGTGCTACCTGAGCTCACGCCGGAGCGCCCCTTGCAGGCACCGGGGAATCATCACACCCAGAGCGCCCCTGCAGGCTGTGACTGGAACTGCACCAAAAGGAAAAGGTGCCTGGAAGCCGAGCAGGCTGCCACTGGGTTTCTGGTTCTGTTTGTTGGTTAACGTTATAGTTGTTGTTATTTGTCATCTTTGTTTTAGATATTAGTAAAGAACTGTTATTCCTATTTCCATATCTTCGCCTGAGAGCCTCTTAATTTCAAATTTATAATAGTTCGGAGGGAGAGGGGTTGCAGTTTCCCATTCCAAGGGAGGCTCCTGCCTTCCTTAACAGACACCTGTCCTTCAAACCGGGACAAGAAACTATCTTTAAGAATTAATTAAAAATGCGATGCTTATAGATTGGAGTCACTTAGGTTTGCTGACATTATGGTTGCATCCCACTACCCTCATAATTGTGTTGGATGATTTATTTTCCAGACAAAAGTAATGTAATAAATCTCAGTTGCCTTCAGGAAAGCACTGACTGCGTCTCTGTTTCAGGAATTATATAAATGAAGGATAGCAGGATTATTACAAGGACTGTAAACTAGTTAATGAGTTGGTCAGAAAGGAAATGGCATTAAGCTGTAAGTATTAACCTGTAGGGAGACTACTCTACAAAGATTAGATTGCTGACTGAGCTCATTTTAATCTTTTTTAAATCAACAAAATAAAAAAGTGTGTTGAAGAAATTGCCCAATGGCACAAAGCTGAAAGGCAGTGTTGGCATAAAGGATCGTAGGAGTTTAAATGTATTAGGGGACCTCAAATGGCAGATATTAAATAGATTTCAGTAACAGAAGTGCAAAGGCTTGGATTTAGGGACTGCTAAGAATAACCTCAGTTGTAAGTGAGGATCTTGGTTAGAAATGGCTAAAATGGAGGAAAGCTTGGCCGACCACTCCTCAGTCAATAGTTGACTAAAAGACGTTACTGTGAAGAAAATAGTCTATAAACCTAGGATGTGTGTAGCTGCCATGGATGTGTCCTTAGAGACCCCAGGGGGAGAAGACTTAGAAAAGGAGAAAGATAACTGGTGGAAAAAGTTCCAAGGAGATAGGAAACCCCTGGAAGGTGAAGTGACCATGGCTTAACCCAGGACAAACCAGAGTAGCCATTGCTGGTGTCCATCATCTCCTCCCTCCCCCCAAGAGCCTTTGTTCTATTCCCTGTTATCTCCTGGGCCCCTTTCCTTCCCTATCCCATAGGACCAAAAAACTCTGGACCTTCCCTATCCTCCCCCAGACCCCCTGGTGATTGGTGGTACATGATAACACTTAAGGCTGTGTCTGAGGGCCCCTCAGCCTCTTGGATTCCTGCCTCTCCTCTGTGTGAAGACCCTGCAATAAAGCCACTCAGAATTAAAGGCACTCCAAGAGCCCTCTCGTTATTCATCTTCAGCTGATAGCTAAACTGGACAGTTCCTGCACCACAACGCAGGCCGCAGTTTCTCTGGCTAAGTGTTTACGGGACGCTGCCAGAGTGCCCTGGGGACAGGGGCATTCCTGGAAATATAGCCAGCTGGAATCTGTCGTACTTCTCCAGGCTGGACAGAGAAACCAGCGAGCTATAGATGTGTTAATGCAGATATTCCTAATATAGATAAGGAACTACTAATGCATTTGTATAATGTCCTGGTAAAACATGCAAAATACTGTGTACATTCTGGTCAGACAGGAAAGCTTGATTTGAACTGGGGAGTTTGGAGAAGGAGAACATATATTAAGAAAGAGCCTTAAACCTGGATTTTCTTTAGTCCTGGAGAACAAAGGATGACCGGATCTAAGGTATTCCTCCATAAATAAATGGGGAAAGCAGCTAGTAAAATGACCTCTTTAGAATTTAAAATTAATAAAGTTATAACAGCAAAGTTGTCCAAAAAGTAAAAAATATGTTTTCTGACCACCTGAGCAGTGAAGTTGTAGTGAAGATTAATTATTTATTGACCCTTGACCCATTTTATCAAAATAAGATCAAGAAGATCCTTTCTAGTCCCATGTTCCCTTGAAAATGCACCAAGACAGCTACTAGCAACTTCTGTCTGAAGTTCATGAACTACAAGAGTTCATTATTTCACCTAATATATAAATACTGATACAAAATTCATTATCATGGAACTTCCTACTAATTTTTTTAAAACTATAGTTTCTCATAAATACTCAAATGTTACTGTTTGATGATTGTTCCATTTTTACTTAATGCTACTGCTTTGCATTTTTCAAATTCCATGCAGTCTGCTGATCTTTGGAGATCAGTCATTATTCAAAGAACTTCAGGTTTTGGGCAGCCCCATACCTTCCTGAAGGAAAGAGTTTAAGTGACTCATGTTGTTTTTATGATTATACTTTGTTTTCATAGATACAAATCATCACTTTTCAAAATACATTTTTAAAAGGTAGAAAGAGCTATTATTTCCATTTAAAAAGGAAGCAAGAGGAATCACATGTTGGACCAATGTCAGTAGTACAAGTGCAATGGAATCTAGAGCTCTATACAAGAAGTAGCTGACCTTTGAAGATTATATCATAGTATAGCTGTCTTGGTTTAAGACAATTTAAAGAGATGGACACTCTAAAATGAGTTACTTCCCCTTAGTTTCAACCAGTCTCTTTCCACCAATAAGGAACCAATGAGTAGATTTAAGTGAAAAAATATCAGTTTACTAACCAGTGAAACAGCAACCGGCAGAAAACCCCAGTAAATAATCACTCGATACAAAACTGTTAAATCTCACCAACTGCACAGGAACAGAGACACCAAAATGGCAGGGTACCACCCCCTCCCAAGATGGCAGCCCCGCTGCTGGCTGCGTGTATGGGGACAAAGGGAAATGGCACCAGCTCTCTCCCCCAAATTGGCACCCCCAGGTGACCATGCAGTCCAGGAGACAAAGGGGAAAATGACACAGAAAAAAGACTCACTGTTCCGGCTAGGAATTAGGAACAATTTTATTTCATTTGTTTTGATAGTTTGGTATGAGTTACAATTAAAATACTCGTTGTTTTGATTTGTAGATGTGGTCTGTCGGATGAATATTTAAATTCATTGACATGCCAACAGAAGAGACAAAAAGCATTAAACCACAGAAGAATAATCAGTTTTTGGATGCTCTTGTTATTGAAAACAGGTATGTGAAGGAAGAGAAGAACTGGCCATCTGAGGGCCAAATGACTGTGAAAGACCTTACAGCCAGATACGGTGAAGAAGGAGCTGCTGTACTAGAAAACATTTCCTTTTCAATAAGTTCAGGGCAGAGGGTAAGACACTGTTTTGTTGTGTTTTTTCTGACTTCTATTAACCTTAAGTATAGAATTGTCATAAACCTAAAGAGGATTTTGAGTCCAGTAAGGTTTTCTAAATGAAATTGTTGTAAAACAAAGTATCTTCTAAAGTAACTGAAGAACAGAAATTACTTAGGATAAAATATGTATGCAACAGTTTTCCAAGTTGTATTCCTGTACCTGGAATTCTCCTGCTGTGATGAGGGAAGCTTGCTGGGGAGTGCAGGTGCTGGGGGCAGCCTGACCTGATGGGGCAGGGCACAAAGAATACTGGCTGCTGTGCCAAGGGCAATGCACCACTGGCTCTGGTGGCCAGAGGGTGGAGGTGCCGTCTCACCATTCCATGAAGGCTCTATGCCGCCCTGAATTATTACATTACAGACCGTAAACAGTGCTATTCTTTAGAGGATTGACAGACCTCAGATTAATCTTCATGCATGTTTTGGGTTGTGTTTAAGAGAGGGCTTTAGTTTCAGGATGGCATTTAGGTAGAAGTTTAACACTTGGCTTCAAGTTCATGCTAAAGGCCCATCCTTGGTGGAACGGGAAGAAAGGTTTGTGATTTCCTGAGCTGAAGCCATATGGATGAAGAGGAGATTTTAACTGTCCCATGTAAATGAGAAAACAGCTTCAGTGATAGCTCCCTGGCCTTGACATGAGGCGCATCTTCACTCCTAATTTGGATAGCACCAGACTCTGCCAGGTTTGGTAGATTTGTCTTGGTTTACATGAACTGAACATTTAATCTACTAAGTTTGAGGGCACCAAAATTTTGAACCCAGAGTTCTGACTTCCTGTAGCACCCTCCTGAAACTACTCTGCCTTTGAAAGAGAGACACCTGTGATTCCTGGAATGTGGAGATGCATATTCAGCCCTTGCTGTAGGCTTTTATCATTCCCACATGAATGACATTTGCTATCCTGTTGAGGTCCATCTGGACTGTTCTTCATTGCTGAGACCTCTTGAGGTCCTTGCCTTAGTCTGTGATTAATATGTGAAGAGTATTAAATGTTTGCTTGTATGATTTGCATTGCAGGTGGGCCTTTTAGGAAGAACAGGTTCAGGAAAAAGCACTTTACTTTTTGCATTTTTAAGACTGCTGAATATGGAAGGAGATATCCAGATTGATGGAGTCTCCTGGAACACCATCAGCGTGCAGCAATGGAGAAAAGCATTTGGAGTAATTCCTCAGGTAATAAGATTATCGTATATTTTGGTGCTTTTATTTTCATTGGTTCTGTATCCCTATGTACATAGTTGCTTTTAAGATGTTTGTTATTGTATGCTGAGAAACAAACAAAACACAGGTTTTGTGAAAAGGGGAGTGGTGTGGATGGATGTAATGATACACACCAAACTTTGCATTTTTAGGGTTTCTCTGTCACTCCCACAAGAACTCTTCTAGAAATGGGAAGGTACAGCACACTCAAATAGAAGGGTTTCTAGCCTGCTTATCCCTGCCTCTCTGAGACAGTTTGTATTTTGATTCAGGATAAGATAGTGCCACTGAGGAAAAAAAATACAATCAGTGTTCTCAGCTGTTTTCTGAAGCTCTACATCACATATTATGGTTAACATGTGGATACTGTACATTGCCTATTTTCCCTGGCAGACTGAGAACAAACACATAAACCCAGGGTTTCTGAGTCCCTTGCCAATATCCCTGCCATTGGACAGTGTCTTATATCAGTTACAGCTGTGGATTGTCTGTCTCAAAAATAAACATTATTGTCTGCATACAGTAACACTAAAAAGTGATTGCTCACTGTAAGGGTAGGAATGAAAACTGATGGAATGAACTGCATCATTTTAACGCTTTTGTACTTTTGTTGTCTATCCTTACTGACAACACTGATACATAACACATACTTGTGGCCGATGGTGTGGGCCAGCCAGCTGCCCACCAGGGTTTCGGACAGCAGCCCGGCAGCGGCTACTGCAAGTGTCCCTTTCCAGGTTCACTGCAGGTAGGATCGGAATCCTTGGCCGCGGCCTGTGTCTCCCTTTATGGTGGACACTGTATCCAAAGAGCCAGAGTATAGCGGGAGGGATCTTTCGCCCCAGAATAATAGAGACACTGTAACGCAGTGTTAACAGCTCTCTGGGCATCCAGGTGAAAGACCCCGGTGCTCCCTTTGCATCAGACTTTTATTGAGGGATTACAAACCAATCACTGACAGGCTCAGGGGAGGAACCAGGGAGGGATCAGGGGACAGGAACCAACTGGGAAGGGAAGGGGGAGGAGAGGAGGAGACTGACAAGGGGATAATAAAATCAACTACTGAGTAACAGAGAACTTTCTGGAACCTAAAGATGATAGACAGCAGAGTGGCAGGTGGCCGGACAAGTGGGGACAGGGTAGCCAGCCCCCGGGAAGCTCGGCCCATCTACAGGGCAAACCACTTAGGGCTCCACCCCAGGGGAGTCCCCAGCCCCGAAGTTCCTAGGGGGGGAAAAGGGTTTTTGGGGGCTTGGACTACCGCAACACATACTGACCATCTCTTCTTTGACAGTTATACATCAGATAGTTCTTCAGTTTCAAAACATACAGAATCTCCTCCATAACAGTGTTCATTCCTTTGGAAATCCTGTTACTGTGGCAGACTAATTCAAGTAACATTTGATGGCAATCTTAACAATGAGTCACTCGTAGTATCAGGGGGCAGTGGGAGACCAGATCATCCTGCCACACTCGGAGGGGCCATGCAATCTGTTCTGCCTTTATCCATCCTTGAGGGTGGCTACTAGCCCCAGAGACTGAAAAATATGGTTTGATCCTCGGTCACCCTGGATGACCTCCTCCTCGACACACCCACAAGGAGTGGGATGACAAAGGTGACCAAGCAACTCCTTTTAACTGTTGACTGTCAAACCCTAATTGTGCTATTCCCCCTATCCTGTCCCCACAGTAAAGCTGTTTCCATCTTATTTCAGTGAAGATTTGGTTTGTTTCCTGATAGTTTCCCCTCTGAGAAAGGTGGTTACTGTCTTAGAAAGCTGCTGAGTGTATGTGCAGTATAAAGCTGTTCTTGCAGTGACTACATGAGTCACTTTAAAATAGTTGGAGAGACTCTAGGACAGCCAGAGAGTTTAACATAAAAATGCCTTCAGTTTTACAGCTTGGGTCACTGTTAAAAGACACTGAAATGTTCATGCTGGAAGAAAAATGGCCTTGATTTTGCAGACACAAGGAGGACTCAGAATTCAATTTTTCTATGTGATGATCAGTTTTGAGCTGTGATAGCTTCCCTTTCAAATGTTATTCCATAGTAGCCCAAGTGCCATTTATTTAGAGTAGGCATGCAAAGCAGGCACGACTCTCTTCTCTCTGTGCATTTCATGCTCTGAAATTTCCTAGAGACATCAATTTTTTAGCACTTTGACCTTGTCAGAATAGACCCTTTCTTCCCTGCCACATTACATCCTCAACAAACCAAGCCTAACAGAGCAGTGTTGAGTCCACATGTTGGATTAATTTCTTGCCTGAGCTCTGCTGGTCACACACTGCCTGCTGAGCTGAGGCTTGCTTGGCAAGCTGCCATTTGATTACTGACCTCTTGTCACCACTTCTGTCCTCTCGTCAACATTTTCATACCTATCTATTCCTTTAATTTCTTTATTACAGCTGGTTCAGTTCTGCAGAATGATTGCTGCTTGCGAAGTATGAAAAAATGTCCCCCATTCAGATCAGGGTGGCTGTGCAGTGAGTTGCATGAGCAGCTGCTTCTATTTAATTTGGAGGACAAGTATGTTATACAGTTGTCCTCTGAAGCATGGCTGTTAGGATGAAGGATGCTTTTACCAGTATTAGCTATGTTTGCAGTGGAAAATTTTACTTTACAGCCAAGTATAAATATCTGTAATGGAAGGGGCTTCCTTATCTTTCCCATAGTTATCTTTTCCTCTCAGCCTTTTGCCCTTTGGGATGTGGTTGCCCTGCAGGATTTCTGCTTTCCATCTCCAGCTGTCCTTGGGAACGCATGGACTGAGAAGAAATCTGAATGCTTGGTAACAAGTAATCTCCTTGTCCCGGTGAAAAATATGAGGAATAATTCTCATAGCCGAGCACTCACTATAGAGTCACTAATGGCATAGAAAACATCATTCTGCAGCCATCAGCAAAATGCAAGAGGCATTTATTACATGAGTAGTGTAACTTGCCCTTCTCCTAGTGAGGTGTATTGCTAGTTCATTGTTAAAATTGCACATTTAGTTCACATTTGCAAGTCCCTGATACATGGATCAATGCCAAATAATCCCAGCCCTCTGTTCTCTGGAAGGTCATGAGAGCTGCCAGCCTGTTTGCACGCTTCAGCTCGCAGCACTTGTCCCAAAACCTTGGCAAAGAACTGCACATTATGCCTCAAAAGTTCCCACATTCAGAACAAAATGAAGTTTTCAGCAGCACTTTCCCAGCAGGAAAGAGAAATTGCATATGCCACCCTCCCTTTCCCAGCAGAACAAAGAGAGCCTTTTGTTCTTTGCCAATCACCTAAAGCTTCAGAATGGAAAAAAAAGTAGCCTTTCCTTTCCTGGGAGGCTCTCCTACAGCAACACCTGGATATTCACTGTCTCCAGGAGAGGCTTTGCCAACAAAAGGAGAACGGAGCTGTACCTGAGGCATGCTTCCTCCTGAAAACTTTCCAACACTCCTTCTCTTCTGTAACCCTAAGGTTCGCAATTTAGTAGAAAATAATTGTTTTTCCTCTGTGGGAACCTTACTAATACACAACCACATAGCACACACGGTGTCCTAAGACACTACTGTCTGCTCCATGCAGTCTGTGCTGGAATGACCTGCAGGGTGGTCAGGGATCACACTGAGCAGAAGAAAAGGTAAACCCCTTGTTTCCTTCAATATCTCAAATCTGGCTGTCAGTGCCTTGTAGTGGTGTGAAGGGTTAAATAATATAAAATATATTTCCTGAAGCACCCACAAGAAAGTTTCTTGCTGCAGCTTCTCACACGGCTGCGCTGCTGAAGCACAGCCTGCCCAACGCTGCCCCTACAGGATGTTTGCCATTCTCCTACAAAACAATCATACACTGATACCGGGCTGTATCTTTGCACCCATTATCCCTTCCTCCTGGACAGGCCTTTCTGATGATTCTTGTGCAGGTATTTGCCCACCAATTTCCAGAGTGAGGCTTTCCAGCTGTATTTGGTTTCAACACACTAAGGCTTTCTTGCATAGGTCCTCATGCAGATTGCATCCTCAGGTATTCAATGGAGTCAGATTGAGAACATGTCTTCAGAAATTTGTCTTTAAATGAAGAACAGGAGACTTGCAGCTGATTTCCAGTTAAAACAAGTCATGAGAAACCTGAGACCCATGAGGTGCTGCTAGCTCCAAGGAAGGGGATAACTTTTGGTGCTTTCTTGAATGTTATTCCATGCATCCTAGTGGATCTCACACTGTTTTCTACATGTAAATACTCCATGTAGAGTTAAAATCAAGCTTAACATGGAGAACAAGTTTTCTACAGTTTGCAGGACTGCCAGCTGACAAAAAAATCAAATTTGTTTTGCTCCTTTATTTTACTGAAGAAGTGAAATTTTGCAACTTTTATCTTTGTAGTTCCAGTTTTTCAGTAACTATCGCATTCTATTCATTATGTCTGTCTGTCTCTGTCATCTGTCTGTCTCCAGCACTATTTCTTATACCCTTTAGGCCTGCTTACTTTTGGAGGTTATGGATGCTTTGTGGCACGCCAGCACACTCCTGCCTGGTGCAGCTGCCAAGCAGGGCCACTTCCTAAGGTTCTCTCCCAGAGGGTCCTACAGAGCCTGGGTTCCTGCAGGGCATTGGGATCAGTCAGTATCACCCTAGCAGGGAGAGTCCTCTGTATCAGCCCCGTGTACAGAGCAGATGACATTCATTAACCCCCCCACATGCTCCAGCTCATTTCGGGCAGCATACAGGTTATTTTCTACATCATGGGTTCAGTGTTGCCACGAGCACAGCACTTACATTTACCAGTAAGCTCTAAGAGAGTTAGATGTTTTGGCGTCTTCAAGGGAGAATGTTACAGAACTAGTCCCAAAAATCTTTCAGGTTTTTATTGTTACTGTGCTCTTATTCTTGTCTGTAAATATTTTGATGTCAATGTAAAGTCCCTAAAGGACACTTATGAAAACAAATCCTCAAACTTTGCACCTAGTAGTAAAGCATTAACATAGTAACTTAATTTTGTTTCATGTTGGTATTGCTGCTATAACACAGTGTTGTGGTTTGAGGTTTGGGAAAGTAGGCAGAAACACCAATTGTGTAGTGGTTTTCAGTTAACCTATTCGAGTTTTGGCCAAATGCCAGCACACTTCGCAAAATTACTCAATTTCATTATGAGATAAGGATTAGGAATAGGCAAAGCAGGCTCAAACTTTATAGAATATAAAGAAAGTTTATTAATAAACCTAAGACAAAGAGACAAAACAAGAAAAACCAGGACAAACTCCTCAGACTACCCCTCCTCCCCCCACCTCTCCATTTCTTCCTCCCTGACAACATACAAAAAGACAACACTTCGACTTCCAGTCAGTTTACCACCTCTGAAATAGTCCTTGTTTCAGTTCATTTAGGGAGAGAAGTCTCTTTTGTTTATACCATGGATTTTCTGTAAGAAAAATACAGTTTTTTATGGGTCTTCAGCCTCACCATCAGCTGCTGCCCAGAAGAAAGAACTGCTTGTTGTGGAGGATCCCTCCCACACCAGTAGCCTTCCCACAGCCACTAGGGTGGGTCATGAACAGTCCATGGGTACCTTTTTAAGGATGAACAGTTCAATTGCAGCAACAAAGAAAATCCCTTCTTCTGTGTTGAGCAACACAGGTTCTCCTGACAACACAAGTTCTCTGGCATTGCCCTGGGACCAGGGCTCTGGGTCACAGCCTCTCCTCTCTCTTGGTTCAAGTTTCTCATCAGGCTGCACTTATTTCAATACCTACTTGTCTTTACCCAGGTGTTTTGGTTCACTGGCTGCAATTAGAACCTCACATCCCCCCTTTGGACTATGTCTTCATATATTATAGGGAATTTATTAGCTCAGTCCCCAACCATGGTTCTCCAAAAGAATTTTCAGCTTCACTATCAAAGCACTTCTCATGCACCTCTCTCTAGGTATCAGTTCTGCTTCCTTTACTGACTTAAAGTCTCTAGGTTGTATTTATGTAGATGTCTTCACTCGTTCCTCTCTCTGTGCAAGGAAGGATGAGTGTCTGGGGGTTTAGTCCAGGCACAGAAAGAGTTAATCTCTCTCTCTCCAGTAGTGTGACGATCACGTGGTCTCTGCCGGGCTGTTTGAAAAGTCTGATCTGGGTGGCAGAAGTACTCAGTCTCAGTGGCCTGGCTCTGCGGAGCTGGCTCGGCCCGGTGGGGACTGGAGAGCAGGGCCTGGAGCAGGAGGGCCCGACGCTGCCCACTGTAGCTGGCATGTCAGCCTGGCTGAACTGCCTCTGCCAAGAGCCCGAGCCGGTTCCTCCCCCACGCCCAGCTGCAGCTGCACTGCGGTTCCAAACCTCTCTTCTCCCCCCCGCCCCCCCCGTTCCCCGCCCCGCTCCCTCTGGGGGAGGGGTGGGGCGGCCCAGCCTTACCAGGGAGAGAAGCAGGGAGATACCCCTCTCTGAGCAGCAGCAAGCAAAAGAGGAAGAGGCTCAGAGGTCTTCTGCTTATATATGATTTTTTTCCTCGAAGGTGGATCAACTTTTAATTGGTTTACCTACATATCAATACTTAAAACTACCTGGTTATTGGCTCTCTCTCAGGAAGGAAGTTGTACTACTTCCTGCAGCATAGGTCACTTCCAAGATTGACATCCCTTGGGCAAACCCAGGACACACAGACAAAGCAGAGGAGGCTACATGGAGCTCATGTGGTTGTTACTCATAACTTCTCTGTGCATGGAGCTGCTGCCTGGTTCCAGCTGATGTTATATATTTTTTCTCCAGCCCTGGGGCATGTGGGAAGAAGGGTCCGTGGGTCTTGCTGAGGACCTGCACACAGGTTGAAGCAGCAGGTACTCACAACCAGGATACTCTCACTCCTTAGCAGCCTCTTGTCAGCTGATCCTTAACTTTTCTGTAAGCATTTCCGTAGGTACTCTAGCATCTTGATTCTCCACATAGCACGTGGATTGCTTGGTAAGCTTATTGCCACACACACCAGTACACAGAGGCTGTAGCCACTAATGGGGATTAATGCCCTTCAGAAGGGTTGATTTGCAATATTTGGGGTAGTCAGAACATAAACATGACCATATTTATGTTTCTGAATGTTTTGCTTGTGGGTGGATGTCAGGTCTAAGAAACTATTTGTTGTATAATCACACCCATTATCATCCTGTGGGAATTTGAACAAGTGACCGAGAAGGAAATTATTCCAGATTTGCTGCCAGTCTACCCAGCCATCCATTCACCCTTCCAATGCTCCCCTTATTTCTACTTTTTCCATATTTATTGTTATAAATAAAAGTGGGAAATTCGTGCTCAAATATGTAATATCGAAATATATAGTTAAAAAAGGTTTAGTTGTAACCAGTTTTAGAACAAGCAGAGCCTGCCCAAGAAAAGAATAGTGGCCTCGCCCAGGGAACTGATTTACATCCCAAAGACAGCCCTACAGAGAACGGCGGCGGCACATCGGGGAAAGCATTAAGCCGACCCCTGATATCTACATTTTCCAAGGAGAGTTTCCCGGCAGAGCTGATGGCAGAACTGATCGACCATCTCCGAAAATCCCATCCCAGCTCAGGTGTTAACGACCAGATCGGACCAGGATAAGGAACATCATGAGCCATGAGATAACATCCTCTGGTGATGAGAAATCAATCAAACACAGGATGCGTTTTGTCCACCTCAGTTTCATGAATAGCATGCTTCATGAATATGCTGAATGGCAGAAACAATACCCAAAATCCGGACTTTATGGTCAAAGCTGTATATAAACCAGCTGTTGGAAGCAGTCGGTGTGAACAGAGGGAGGTCTGATGCGATAGAGGTCAGACCTGCGTTCACCCAGTGCCAACCCCGGGCTTGGCACTGTCTCCCTTTTCGATCGTGACATTGCGTGTTCGAACTCTCGGACACGAAATAAATTTTATACTTGTTTTACTATAAATTGGGCATATTTATTTATTACATTTATGAACAATATAAGTACTTAGTATTCGCTTTTTGGTGGTTTTGTTTCACTTTAGACTTCTAGTTTTTAAGAATGTGGAGAGATTTGTTTCTGCTTCTCTTCAAGTAGACTCTAAACTGCCCAGGTGACTCACATGGTATTTACTTAAGTGAACCCTATATGATTTCTAATGAGCTGGGAGGAAGGAGGTGTTGAAATGGAGAGAGAAATACCATAATTCAGGACAATTAAATATTTACTTTGTGGGGATGAAAAACCAACCCTGCTTTTGGAAATAGCTTGCTTTTAGTGCCCTGCTTCTTGAAAGCAAATTTATTAGAAACAGCAGCAGCTTCAGAAGAAAGTTGTACCCTTTCTTGCTCTGCCTGGTGCACTTCAGCAGGAATGTTATTCAGCCCTATCTCCTTTAAAACTGGTTTGTTCAGTTAACTATTCTTTACCACTGAGAAATGAAAACACCTTTTCCATTAGTTAAATGTATGGGGCTCACAGTGTGGACAAACCCACATCTGACACAGCATTGTTGTTCCCACCACACCCACTACTTGGAAGAACCTAATCCTGCTGCAACTATGTCGCCCCCCTCACTCCACCTCACAAGTGCAGGGCATGGGAAAAGGACCGTGCTGTACTTCACTGGAGCTTTCACTGTTATTAACAATAACAATTATAAGGGAAAGAGTCTCCTCTTTCCCTGTTGTCTCTACAAAAAGTACTTCAATGATTAATTTTTAGCTGTGTGTGGTTCTGCAGCTCCATTAGTGTGTCATTGGCCATGTGTTAATGTATCATTGCACTTAAATCCATCCCACTGAGTGCATAGCATTGCAGTGCAGCTGCTTTTCTCCTCTGCTTTCTTGAATTAGTTATTTCCTTCTCTTTTACACCAAATGAGTTGGCAATGGCATACATATCTTGATATGTATGCCATACATATTTATCAAGCAAATTAATTAATGCAATTAATTTTCCTCTGCAATGTTTACACTTTTAATTAATCATAATTAAATTGTTAATGTAAATGTGTGTATAAATCACTTTGAAATCTGATGAAAGAATGCCAGGTTCCCAGGCTGGGTCAAATGGAAATTGTGGTAGATAGGCCAAACTCTGGGAAAGTACTTGCTAAGTGTATTCTCTCAGTTATTTTCTCCCGGTACAGCTAGTTCTTCACGGATTTTGGTAGTGTTTGACTACCAAGGCTCCAGAAACTTACATGGCTGTGAATCACTGTCATTTCAACATGTTTTCTCTAAATAAATACTTTGTTTAGAAAGACAGAAGAAAGTAATTGTCTCAAATTTTTCCTCTTGGTATTTGTTGCGTATGTACAAGGAAAGAGCAAGCAAATGGTAATATTTCTCAACAAGGCACTTAAATTCCTTGAGAGCAAGTTCTGCCAGCTACATGCAGCAGGTGTACCTTACAGCACAGAAAAAAACGGTTTCTCAGGAAATGTACAGCCTCAGTGTCCCTTGAAGAATATAATTTCCATCAGAATCCAACACACTCACCCCCATGTAAAAAGAGATTAAACAAATATTTATTTTTGTCTCAGTCACTGCTTCTTGAGCTACAAAATGTGTATCTAAGCTATGATTGCCTAAATCTGCTTGCCTGAACTTCAGTTTGAGAAGGGCATGTTCTCAGTGCCAGGAAATGAGCATCCTCCTCATCTCCTGCAGTGGAAAGCAGGCACAGGACAGAGCAGGGAGCGAGCACAGCCCGCAGTGTCCAGCAGAAAGGGAAAGAACATATTTTGAGACAGGACATGATGAAATGCCAGGGAACAGAATGATGCCGTGATGTGTATTTGGCTACAATTTATTAGAAAAAGAAATTCATTGGTCAAAAACAACTTAGGACAATGTCCCTGGATTTTGACAAATAAGCAATAGTTTTTTTTCTCCCTAAACAAAATTGTGGAAACATGTACTTTAGTTTGACAAATTTTTTTGGTATGTTTGAATATGTTTCACATAGTAAAGAATCAAAAATGGTTTTAAAACATTTATTTCAAAATGACAGTACAGGAAATGTTTTATTCTGTAAGCTGCTGAAATCTGGGGTTTGCTGGTTTTCAGACAAGTTTGGCTAAAATTTTATTAAGATAATTGCCAAAATCTTCATATATAAGAGTTTTCAAAATAACTTTTTTTGAACAATATTTGTTTAAAAAATTAATAACCTACAGTTAGCTCTATCTGGTAATTGCAGAAGGTTATTCTTTTGTCTGTATGCTTCACAATTTCCAATGCTTTATACAATGTTTCAGGTTATCTATCTACCTGTGTCTGTATGTCTTTTTTCTTGCAGAAAGTGTTCATATTTTCTGGAACTTTTTGGATGAATTTGGATCCTTATGGGCAGTGGAATGATGAAGAAATATGGAAGGTTGCAGAGGAGGTAAAGCTGTTCAGTGTTATTTGTCTCCCTCTGGTGATGTGGTTACAGCAGGGTGCAGTGTAGGTCAAATTATTTTCATATTTTACATTTATGTAGAATCTTAGGAAACAAGTGCAGGGAAAAGGTCATGCTGTGCTACAAACCATATCTGTTATGTTTTATATAAATAGTTATTTCAATTCTCAGGCCAATGGAAAGCCAGCTGAGAGGAGCTCTCTCTTACAAGGCATTCAGGATTTTGTTCTACTTGTGTCATGGAGCTTCCTCTGCCACGGAAAATGAGAGTCATGGAATGTCAGAATTTTGAACCTGAAGGTTTTCTTCTAATATTTTGTTGAGGGTTCAACAACATCTTTTTTTCCAATTCCCAAGCTTAGGGGTCAGATTCTGTTTCCATGTTACACTGGTCCCACACATTGCAGCTGTCAGGTGCCACCTCGGCTCTGATAGTGCTTCATGGGTTGCTGAGCTGCCTGTAATGCCCAGGAAAAGTCAGGTGAGCATTACAGAAGGGAAAGGGCTGCAGCCTAGACAGTAGATACCTTTTTCCAAGGCACAGATCACCTAATTAATACAGCCCTAACCATGAATCGGTGCCATTTTCCTTGTTCATTGCAAGTCTCAAGTATCAAAAAATGCTTACAGATGTGTGATTTAATCTGAAAGCTTCCTTCTTTCCCATCCAGGAGGTTAACTCTGTCTCTGTTTGCTTTCTTGGGTTTTTCTAATTTCTTCCCTACATTTGGAAAAGAGGAAAGTAGACATGTTCTGTGAGTAATTTACTGTCAAATAAAGATATCATGACATTTTTGTTTAGATGGTGTGACAGCAGCTTTTCAGACAGCCCTATCAGAGGCAACAGTGTGCTCAGTGCTGTTTCTCTGCTTCTCTGAGGCTCAGGAAAAAATTGAGTGTGGATCAATATCCCCTTTCTTGAAGATGATAAGCTCTCCTGCTTTGGAGGATTGTTTCGAGTGTGTGTTTGAATTGAGCTTGGGATTTTAAAGAGCTGAACCTCTTTTACAAAGGCATGAAAAAAATTTATTTTTAAATGTTTATCATTTAGGAGTTTGGCAAATCCATATGTGATACTGAGGTTTTCATTGCACAGGCAAGAATGCAAAGCAAATAGAAAAAAGAAAGAGCTGTAATGCTTTTTACTAGGAGTGATTGGATTGTTTACCAAGTTCATGCTCTTGAAGTCTGGCTCGACAGTGGCAGTGAGTCAGTGTAACTTTGGGAGCATGGCACAGAATTGAACTGTCAGCTTATTCCAGACCCATGTTGACTGCTGAGGATTCAGAGGATCCTCCTGAGATCAGCATCAGCTTTTTATGCTCCTTGCAATCAACTGCAGGGAACAAAGCCTTGTCTGATGTTTCATTTTTTATTGCCCTCATATTTCAGCACCTGAATCTGTCAGACTTGTGTCAACTTGTGAGCTTAAGTGTTACTCCTGCAGTCAGCTGTCTGACCAAATGTACCTATGGGTACATGGAGAGACCTTGTGCAATTTTAGAAAGAAAGCACCATTTCCATCCATTGAATGAAAAATTTCATTAAGGACAAAATGTGTGTTCAAAAGAGAATGAGGAACAGAACACTGGCCTTCATTTGCTTACAAATTAAAGCATGAACTCTTCAGAAGCACAACACATATACCCATATACCACAGTTTAATATGGTTTCCATGCAAAGTGAAAACACTCTGTAGGAATTCCAATTTTTTGTTTTCCCTGGAATGCAAATTAATTGCAGATCAGTAATATTTAAAAAATCCAAGGGAGGTGGCCTTCATAAATTCCTGGGGTTTCATTACATTTTTATAGTGTTTTATAGAGCCTTGCAACTCACATATTTTTCCTAGTTTTTCTATTTTGTAAAAATGTCTCTCTAAACTCTGCTGAAAAGGCCGAGGACCACAGTTGGTTTGGATCTGTGGAAGATGGAAATCTTTGCTTTGAGGTGTAAATCTCCCAAGGAAAGTAAACAGGAGCACTGGAAGAAACAGTCAGAAAACATCTCCTGGGCTGGACTCTGATTTCTGGTCCAAAGGCAGCAGCTTCACTTGGCATGGGCACCCCTCTAAACACTTTGTCACCAGTGCCAGAGGGAAGCCCCTTGTGCCATTAGCATAACCAAAGAGCACAAGAACTCTGGGACAGCAAAAGGAGCATCTGGAAACACTGTCAGAGCTGTAGAGACAGCAGCCATGGTGACCCAGGTTATTTTCACTATTGCTGTAATGTAGCCTATAAATTTTGGTCATTTATTTTTAAACTCCTAGTAACCAGAGAGGCCTTTTTTCCTTTCAAAAATCCCTTTCCATAGCATTTACAATGGTGTAAATGACTGCCACAGTCAGCAGTAATTATATCGTGCCAATTTTTTGTCCTTTTTTCCTCTGGCAGGTTGGGCTGAAGTCTGTAATAGAGCAATTTCCAGGCAAGCTTGATTTTGTTCTTGTGGATGGAGGCTGCGTTCTCAGCCATGGCCACAAACAGCTGATGTGCCTCGCCCGCTCAGTTCTCAGCAAAGCTAAAATCTTGCTGCTCGATGAACCAAGTGCTCACCTGGACCCTGTGTATGTTTTGTTCATTTGTTCTCTTTTCTAATATGAAACAAGAAAACCATGAGGCAGCACCATCTAAAGAGATATTTTGTAACTTGTCTGGCCTGTTACTAAACCTGATTTCAGTAATGTATGTTGGTAACTCTGGATGGGGGATCAGAGAAGCCTGGTTACAACCTCAACTCTATGGCTGATAGGTGCTTTGACAGCAGAGATGCAGCTGAGGCACCCCAGAGCTGTGTCCCTGCATGGAAGCTCTACAACCTCCAGCCAGGCTGTTGCACACATCAGTGCAGTTATGGGCATGCACACTGCAGTCTGAATGCCAATGTTTGTTTGCCTTGCAGAACTTCCCAAGTGATCAGGAAGACCCTGAAGCACACGTTTGCCAACTGCACAGTGATCCTCTCCGAGCACAGGCTGGAGGCCATGCTGGAGTGCCAGAGATTTTTGGTGAGCATTTATCATAGGCTCACTTACTGTTGCCTCACTGCATTTGATGAACATGCAAAACACACCAAGTGGAAGTAAGGGTGTTTTCTGGATTGATGGGGGTCATTCAGGGCAGTTGAGAAACCTACCCACTGGCAGAACAGCAGCAGGCTCCTGTTTGCTCTTTCACCTGAGCTGTCACAGACACCTGTGTTCAGATGAGCTGGGTCATGTTCTGGAAGAGCAAGAAGGACAGTTTCAACCAGAAGGAAAGTTGTGTAGTTTATCTAGCTGCTGATCCAAGTGCCTTATATTTTTGATTGTCTCAGGAGATCCAGAAAAATCTCAGCATCTCACAGAGCTTTGCAATTGCAAATGCAGAATCACGAGCAATAGGAGACTGCCTGGGAAAGGGGTTTCCTAATATGTGATGATCAGAATTGCTGATTGCTTTCAGCAAGTCATGTAAATATTCCTTTCATGTAATCAAGGGGACAAATTACTGAAGTCCTGGGGTATTTCCTTTGTTACATAAAATTGGTGAGTAAAGAAAAGGCAAATTATATAAATTGTTCTTAAAAATTAGGTTCCTCTCTCTGTATTTTCTTCACTCTTCTATAAGAGGGCATCTGAATTTTATTAGCACAGTGAAACATGGCTTTCCATGTCTATTTGATTGGATGCATTGGCACAGCAGGAGGAACACTGCCTGGAGTTAGAGCAGGCTACGCAGTAGGCAGGTTGTACATCCTTTTGGATGTGCTGCTCCTCTGTGTGTGCTGGACTCAGCCTGGCCCCCAGCCGCTGTGGCTGGCACCAGACTCTGCCCTGAAAAGGCTTCTCATCCTCCAGACCACATTTTAGCAACAGAGATGCTAAAAGTTCTCTCCTGTCAGACCTGTGCCCTTACCAGAGATGTGCTGGCACTGCAGTGCCAGCGAAGGAGCCTGATTTTTCCTTGTCTCCTGCCTGACAGGGGAGACTGGCACAGCCTTACAGGGCAAACCTGTTGTCTCCTTCAAACAGAGGTGAGCAGCGCTTCCTTGTTTGGTGAGCAGAAAGCAAAGAAAGCCTGGCACCTTGCTGGCAGCCTTCTCCCTCTGCCTGCAGTAGAACAGTTAACGCTTTCTTAACCGGGTGATTTAGCAGTGCCAGGGAAACCCCACAGTTCTGGGAGACTTCAACAAAGGGACTCAGAGGTAAAACCAAGTCACAGGGAGAAACCAGCCAGTCCAGCAGAACTTTGTAATTTGGGCAATAGGCACCTTTTCCACATGTCCAAATTTTAATGTATGTTTTTGTAGCTGTAGTTAGAAACTGCAAACTAGAAATTAGAATTTGTAAATTGTGCTTTTTCTGTTAGAAGACGTTTGCCATGCCTTCATGGCTCTTCCCTGCTCCATTAGTTGCATTAGCTGAATTCTGTCAGCACCACCACTGTTCATCTAACGGAGTTATGTTTCTCCAGGTAATCGAAGACAATAAATTGAGGCAATATGAATCCATTCAGAAGCTGCTGAACGAGAAGAGCTCCTTCAGGCAGGCCATGAGTCACGCTGAGCGCCTTAAGCTACTCCCAGCACACCACAGAAACTCCAGCAAACGCAAACCCCGACCCCAAATCACTGCCTTGCAGGAGGAGATGGAGGAAGAAGTGGAGACAAGGCTGTGAGATGCTATGTAGAGACCCTCTTTGTGGAGTGAATGGTCATCAGTGCCCCATGATGAGAGGACCAGCACTTCTGAACCTGCCTCAGCCATGCACAAATTCAGCCTTGCAGGAGGTGTTCACTGCAGTGACCACATGAGCCTGTGGGAATTGCTTCCCTTCTGTGGTTAATCATGTGCAAGTTAGTACATTCTTTGAGGTTTTGCCACTTGTAGTGGTGAAACCAGATTTCCTTTGGAAAGCTGCTCTGATTGCATACAAACGAGATGGCAAGCAGAAGTAACCTGCCTAGCCTGACATAATCGTTTCTGAAAACTTTTAGAAATGTTTTTGCTGGGATGAGAGGACTAGACAGCAGGAAGAATGTGAAAAAAATAATCAAACTTGGGTGGAAAATAGAAAAATCAGTATGTAAAAAACTTCTGTGGATTCACTTCCTGCAAATGAATTAAGGGACAATAGAAGCAAGGCACACAGAAAACTTCCTCCCCTTTGTTTTACATGCAGCAACTGTAATTTCAGCTTAGCAGGAAAGGTCAAATGCCATGTGCATAGGTGAAAATGAAGGAAGAGAGGATATTGACTTGGAAGCCAATCAACATCTGTCATGTCTCCACAGTTAAGGGAGAATTGGTATTTCCTCTTAAAACCTAAGAGACTGTTAACCTGACCCTGCACATACTCACAATTGGATGAGTGCAGGCTGACATCAGTACCTAGCAAAAGGTAGGACTCCTGGCAGTGGACCTGTAATAGTCTGCATGGGTCTGGCATCTTTACATGCTTTTTACTTTGGCCTAATGTTGCGTTCCCTGCTTGATCCCGCCCCGGTACCAGTGGCAGAGCGCTAGCGTGAACCTGGGAGGCCGTTCATGTTCTAGAAGGCTTCCCCGGTGAGGCGATGGGGACACCGCTAGTCCGCGTCCCGGTCTGAGGAGATGTTGCCCTCAGAGCACGGCGAGATAGCAAAGAACTCCCAGAGAAGGAGGGCTCTTAGTGTGTGAATTCGGTAGGTTTATTACCTCCAAGGGGCACAGAGACCAAAAGCCAGGAACAGCTCATTACATGGGTATTTAAGGGAGGAACAACATCCAATAAACTGAGGGCAAAGGGGCAATACATGGGAGGGGCCGGGGTACATGGTCGAATGAAGTTTAGGGAGAGGAGGGGGAAAGAGAGAACAATGAATGAACAAGGGAGTGACAGGGAATTTCCCAAAACAGGGAAACATAACAGACAAATCAAGGAAGCAATAGCAGGAACTTGGGGTTTGTGGGTTGGTGGTCCAAACCACTGCCTCTGGGAGCTCCAGGGGGAAACTCTCTGTCCGTGGAACATGCCACCGGAAGTCCTCTTCCTTCCTGGTTCCGAACCACCGCAACAGCCTAACAAAAAAAAAAAAAAAAAAAAAAAGAAGGAAGAAACCTCTCAGAAGTAGCCTTTAATAATGAAATTAATTTTTATACTCTTCTGGTTTGCAGTTTTATTATGGAACTTAATGTTCTCTAGGATATTTTATTTATTTTAATATTGTTGCAAACTTTTGCTAAGGAAATTATGTATTTTAAGAGTGATTACGTACTATAAAGAAAAATATATTCGTACAAAAAGTTTTATATTTGAATTGTTGCAGGGATATTTTGCTACTAGACTTTGATGTCTCATTATGCTAGAGCTCTTGAAAACGAGGGCAGCCCCAGAGTTTGGCCAGGTACTGTCCAATGCTGTCTTTGTGCACTAAAGTATTCTAGTGATTTACAGGTGTTTTAGATTATTTATTTCTTTAAATAAATTTTTAAAAAGAGAAACTGCCTGTATGACACATTACAACATTTCCCCCCCGCCCCTCAATGGCGCAGGCACTGTGGACCGATTCTGCTACTTCCACTTCAGTCATTGCTGCCTATCAAAAACATGGGCATGTTAGAAATAAAGGGGGGAAATTCGTGCCCGAAAATGTTATATCAAAATGAAATAAATAAAAGGGATTTTTTAGTGGTGACCAGCTGGAGAGCACACAAGAAAAGGGTGGTGGCACTCGCCCGGGAACCAATTTACATCTCAAAAATAGTACTACAGAGGACAACGGCATGCCAAGAGTTTCCTGGCAAGGATGATAACCAAATTGATCAACCATCTCCGGAGGATCTCCCACCCCCGTCCAGGTGCTAACGACCAGACCGGACTGAGATAAGGACCATCACGAACCATCAGATAACACCTCTGGATGATGAAAATTCCATCAAGCACAGGATGCGTTTTTGTCCACCTCAGCTTCATGAATAGCATGTTTCATGAATATGCTGAGTGACAGAAATAATGTCCCAAATCCGGACTTCTCGGTCAGAACTGTATATAAACCGGCTGTTGGAAGCTGTCACAAGGTGAACAGAGGGAGGTCTGATGCGATAGAGGTCAGACCTGCGTCACCCAGTGCCAACCCCGGGCTTGGCACTGTCTCCCTTTTTGATCGTGGAATTGCGTGTTCGAACTCTCGGACACGAAATAAATTTTATATTTGTTTTACTATAAATTAGGCGTATTTATTTATAACAATTTGGTGACCCCGACGTGATACGACCCTGGGACTGCTGGCTCCCCCGTCCCCGCTCAGGAGGCGCCCCCGCTGAATTTAGCGGCCTGACGGAGCGGGGAGTCCTGCTGACCAATCGTATCAACGAACACAATTCTCAAGATTTTTGCCACGTATCGAAAAGGAGGCTAAAAAGAGCTCTCAGAGAACTCAGGGGAGATCGGGGAGATCTCCGAAACCGCGGCTAATTTATTCGCTCATAAAAATCTACGTGCACGAAGAGCCCATGCAAGAAAAAGAACCGTAAGTATTGCGTGGTTGGGCAAGGTGTGATCGAGCGTGTGGGTGTGCGTGAGACGTGAAATCTTCACGAAGCGAGTGCGGACCCCAAGATCGCAGTTCCTCTCTCCTGCGAGGGAAGAGGTCGGTCGTGGGGGAAGTGAAAGATACGAAAAAGGGGGGGAGCTGCGCAGAAACCCCGGTTACACACACATCAAGCCCGAATTTTCCGAGGAATTCGGAGGATCGATCACGGAAGGCCAGAGGGGAGGGTACGTTCTTTTAGAGTTCAGGAACTGGTAAACCTTCTGGTCTCGGACTAGGTAAGTCCAGGATAAGATATCAGGAAAGAGAGCTGTTACCAGCGGAAAACCCCCGCAATGGTTCTCCGCGGGGCCAATAAACTGGTAAAATATCATAATAGAATTGTAAACGGTACCGATCACAGCTGAAAAAGAAAAAAAAGTAAGACAAGCTAGCTAAGATTAAAACATAAGGCAGAGAAAGAGCAAGCCTCAGAGAAAATCCCGGGAAAAACCCCCAAGAGGGAGTAAGCAGAGCATACCCGAAATTCCCCTAGACAGCCCCTTGGGGTGGTTGTTAGAACACTGGGGGGATTATTCGAGCCTTAACACAAAATCCAAAGAAAAAATGGTGTATTACTGCATTGAAGTTTGGGGAGGCAAGGAAATTAGAGAACACTTAATGTGGCCCATTTTTAGCACCTTTGAAAAATGGACCTGCCGAGCCCTAAATAGCTATGTGGGCTCAGGCAGCGAAGAGGAGAAGGAATATGCTAAAGTCTGGGAGGACGCTAGAGTGGGACTTCTCCCGGTTAGAACCCATAAGTCCCCCGCGACCAAAAACGAGACTTGGGACCCCCTGGACCATCTCCCTCCCCCCTATACAATTCCTCGGCACCAGCCTGTAATACCTGATGCACCCCCTATGGACGGTGCGGTGGCTGCAGCAGCAGCAGTCGCAGCAGCAGAGCCAGCTCCGGTGCCGCGGGCATACCCTCAGCTCCCGACAAATCCCCCTCTGACACACATTAAAGACGAAAACCAGACGGCTCCCACTAAAGTGACTGACTCCCCTTTGGCTAACAGGACACAACTACAGACTAAGAAACTAAATGACAAACTCAGTAAAGACGATGAGGAAAATTTTAAACTCTTCCCACTGAGACAAGTACCAACAGCCCCGGGAGTTATTGGATATATAAATATACCCATTAACACCAGAGATGTGAGAGCATTTAAAAAGAAAATGAGAAAGTTAAAAATGACCCCTTGGGCGTGGCAGATAAGCTAGATGAATTTCTGAGAACCAGCATATATTCATTTGAAGATATAAACGTGATTTTGAGGTCCTTGTTTAGTCATGAGGAACGGGAAATGATTAAACAAGCCGGGGTACGGGATTGGGAATGGAGAAACCCCCAAGGGACCCCGGGAAGCTTGAAATGGCCTAATCAGGATCCGGGTTGGGACCCACAAACGGAGGAGGAGAGGCGAAATATGATTGATCTCAAGAATATTGTTATACAAGGAGTTAGAAATGCAGTACCCAGAGGACAGAATATGAGCAAGGTTTTTGGGGAATGCCAAAGAAAAGATGAGACACCCACCGAATAGTTAGAAAGATTAAAACGAAATTTACAAATGTATTCAGGGACAGACCCGACCTCACCAGTAGGGGGAAATCTTACTTAAAACCCAGTTCGTGGCAAAATCTTGAGAAGACATTCAGAAGAGATTAGAAAAGATAGATAATTGGCAAGAGAAAGGGCTGCAGGAGCTCTTTAGAGAAGCCCAGCGCATATACATGCGAAGAGACGAAGAGAAACAAAAAGCTCAGGCAAGAGTATTAGTAGCAGCAGTTCGAGAAGCCCAGAAGCAGGAGCGATTCCAAACCCCAGTAAGTTTGACACAAAATGCGGAACAGTAGAAGAAACCTCCCACCCATCAGAAGCAATACCCCGATAACCAGAAGGATACCCCAGAGTGTTTTTACTGCAAAATGAAGGGACATCTTAAAAAGGATTGCAAAAAGAGGTTAAGGGATGAAAAGATTTTTCAAGCAGACTAGAGGTGTCAGGGGCTCCTTACTTTAGGGTCCATAACAACAGAGTCCTTGATAAAACTAAAATTAAGACCCTTAAAGCAAGAACTAATGTTTTTAGTGGATTCTAGAGCTGTACGAAGTACGGTTCAGCAATTACCCTCAGTGTGTTAAAAGTAAAGAAATTGTAGTAGTGATAAGAGCTAAAGGAGAACCATTTAAAGTACCTGTTATTAAAGATGTTGAAATAGAATCAGAAACTAAGATATGTCTAAGTAACATGCTATTAGTAGAAAAAGCAGATTATAATTTATTAGGAAGAGATTTAATAGTAATCCTAGAAATCAGTTTGATTGTGCAGGAGGCATGACTGGTAGTAAGTTTGTATAAATTAACTACAGAAGATCTTTTAAATGTAAATATTGTCAAGAAATTTGAGTAGTTCACTGTCGCAGAGGATATCCTCCTAAAGCATTGTGCACTAAATGTATTGAAGAGGAACAGGAGCTGACTAGCCTTGTATTACATCTTGCTACCGGTTTAAGACTAATTGAACTAGATTCAATATTGTGGTTCCAGATTTTCACAAAGGGGGTGAGGGGAGAATTAGACTCACAAGCTCAGATTTTAACTATCGAGTGCCGACGGTCAAACAGGGTGCCCTGCAGCACTGATGCGGTCAAATTTTCTTAATGGGAGACATATAAAAGGCGATATGCTACTCGGATCTATGCCAGGGGCCTAGAAGAATACGCCTGCCGTGAAGATGGCTTACCCCGCCGCTGGTGGCAACCCAGTGGGCGGAGGCGTCGGCAGAGGAGTACACCTATGGAGGCCCCTGATGATCCTGAGCCTGCTCATATACCAGACAATCAGTTTGCAAACTGAGAGTCAGGCCCAAACGAGGGAGCAAAACTTAACCACAGAATGTAGGTTGTGTAAAATGCCCCCTCGGGAAGGCCAAAGCCTATCCCCAGACCACACTAATTAGACCCTTAGACACTATAAAAATGGAAAGCTAAGAGAGCCCTGCGAGATTAACAGTACTCGATATGGGATTTGCAAATTGAACAACGAAGTAAATTGCTTCCTCTGGAATGCAAGATCCAAATACAGGCACCCAACGCTCCTGGTCCGAAGTAATATAAACCATAAAAGACAAAAAAGAAATGTAAAACTTGAGCATATATCAGAATGTAAACTGTGTAATCGGACAGTATAGGTTAGTAGACAAATGAAATCAGTGTTTTTAAGATATTTTCAAGTTAACCATAAATGTTATGATAACTCTAAATTAAGTATATGTGTAATGGAAGACAAAACTTACTGAGTAAGACAGAATGTGAAGTATGCAAATGATAATCAAGCATGCTTGCCATATGGAAGAACATTTTGCTTTTTGAGAAAAAAGAAGGGAATAGACCTAGAACATAGTATTAAACAAGTAGCATTGAAAATAAAAAGGCAAGAATCAGAGATGAAGAAAAAAAAAGGTTAGAACAAGACAAGTTACAGGTGTTAAGCAACCAATATGACCAAATAGAAAAGCAATATGATGAATGAGGATTGCCGGCTCCCAGCCAAAATTTATTTATTGATTTAATGCAAGAAATTGATACTGAACTGAGGTTGTCTAACTGTGAAATTTGTAGGAGATTAAAATCAGCAAAAAATAACCTTGGAAAGGAGAAGGGTTAACTCCAGGGCAGCTTCTAAAATAGAATCAAGAGCAAACCCCCAGATCTACTCAAAGAGAATAATAACATTAACCTGTGTTAGTACAAAAGCACTGGAGCTAACCCTTTCCATTCCCTGGAAAATCTGAGAAAATATTGGCAGGAACCAGAAAACCAGAAGGTAAATTGGAAAGCCCCCAATGGCATATACTGGATATGCGGCAGGAAGGCATACAGTGAACTACCCCGTAAATGGAAAGGTCATGTACTTTAGGCATGATTCGGCCCTCATTTTTTACACTCCCGAAATCAGGGAGCAGCCTCCTAGGGGCGCTGTGGCCGTCCGCCTGCCTCCTCGGTGGAGTGGAGGTGGCTACTAGCAAAGGCGGAGGCGACTTGGGTCCTCGGAGGCCAGCCTTGTTCCCAGTCGCTGAGCAAATCTTGCCCTCGCTCCCTGCTAGCTGCTTGGTAGGCGAACTCTCCCACACCTCAGGGGGATCCTCCAACCCCGGGAATGAAGAGACACAGACACGAGGTTCTGCACTCTGTGGCACCGGGGGTCGGAGGACCCCGATTCCCCTGTGACACAATCTTTTATTGTTCCCCCGGTGACCAATCACCGGGCAGCAGGGGGGAGGAACCGGGGAGGAGCAGGGGACAGGGAGCTAACCAGGGATAGAAGGGGGATGAGAGAGGGTTACAGACAGGGGAATGATACAATGAACAACCGAGTAACTGAGAACTCTCTAGAAAACTGGGGGTGACTGACTTAGATGGGCAGGTGGCGCTCCCCAATGAGCCCTGGGGGTGTTCACCTGTCTCGAGCCCAGCCTCTTCTGGGCTAAACTATTGTTTGCTCCACCTCAGGGGAGCGCTCCTGCTCCCCCCAGGGCTTTCTCATTGGAAATTCTTCTTCTGGGGTAACCTGCACCACCGCCACATCTCCCCCGTTTTTATTACTTAAAGACAGTAAACAGTTAACTAGAGAAACGACAAAACACTTAAAACAACTTAAAAGGCAAAGTCTGATAAGAATGACCAACAAAATTAAAACCAAAGTCCGTAGGGCTTGTGAAATCCAGCCAGAGATCCCCCAGCCGGTGAAGAGGCTGTCGAGCCAGTCCTTGCCTTCTGTTTTGAGTTGGTGAATCTGGTCCCGCATCTCCTGGATTGTGGACTTGATGGATTGGGCGTGAGATGAAAGGTTGAAGCAACACAATCCTTCAAACTCTTTGCACCCGTGTCCGTGGAGCAGCAGCAGATAGTCAATTGCAGCCCGGTTTTGGAGCGTCGCCTGCCTGGTTGCCTCCTCGTCTGAGAGGAGTTCTGAGAGCGCCTGAGATGTTAAATTGGCTTGCTTTCCAAGCCAACACTCTAGGTGGGAAAGCTCACCTAGGCCTTGGCTGCTGCCACCCACGGCAGAAATATCGAGGCCGCGACCCTTTTGGAGAACGACCAGGAGACCACGTTATTATCACAATTTGAGTCCAAATCTAGGGTGGATCGTTTTTGGCGGGTCATATTGGTGTGGTCTCTCCAAGCCATCAGCTGGTTCACTCCTGGCGTCAGCAGGGAAAGCTTGCCAAGCGTGCACGGCCCTCCCCTGAGACGGGACGGGATTCCTGCCCACACACGATCTCCACATATTAAGAAAATCCCCTTAGGGAGTTTCTTGGGAGATTTGGTGGATGCTGACCATGTAAAATTAGCAAATTTGCACCAGGCTCTTTCACTGTAAAGTTTCCAATTGTTAGGGGTGACATCGAAGGCTTTCTTTGCTACCGGAGGAATGGTCAATGTATCAACTTTATCTGCCTTCACTGCCATTATGGCCCCCCCTCGTCCTGGGTTGGTTTCCCGCGGCACATCCCTGTACCTTTGCCAGCTCTTTCTCCTATCCCAAAGGGAGCTATACAGAATTTGCCTCCGGTGTCTGGCAGCACTAGGGTCTGCAAAAGAGGTACAGAATGCGGGTTGTGCCGACCCCAACAGGTCCAATTCTTGGGGTTCGGTGTCCATGGGTGGCAGGGCCTGCATCCACTGATCCCAACTGTGGGATTGGTTGGTCCCTGAGAGAAAAGCGTGGTACTCTGGCCATGTCTCAGGAATCCCTACCAGGCAGGTGCTCATCGGGCCATTCGCTGAGTCGACGTGAAGACAGAAGTCACTCTGGCCGATGGATTTTGCCAGAGTGACCCACACGTTTTCTCGGGGCTGCTGCACCAGCCACGGGGCGGACGCTGGGATCCCCAGGAGAAGCAGGACTGAGGCGAAAAACCAGACTGGCTGCATCTTCTTTGGGGATCTCTGGTGGAAAACTGAGAAGAGGATATTTGAGAATACGAAATGTTACTCTTTTGTGATTGGTTCTCTCTGGACAATAAAAGGCTGGGTCATTCCCAAATATAGGGTTTAAAGGATTTTGTGGTGGCTTTTTAAAACAAGGTATTAAGGAGTCAGCAGAAGGCTCAGCACCCTCAGCTGCTTTATAAAGGCAAACTGTACAAGATTTTGCAGGGAGTAAAGCAACCCAAGCAACAGAAGAGAACTCAGACTACCATACTCTCCCCCTCTCTCCCCCCTTTTCCTTTAAACGAGTAGGAAATAGGGATAGGGATACACAGAAGGTAAGTCAGAGGGGTAGGTTGGGGAAGGGAAACAGGGGGTGTACAGTCCATGGGATTCTCTCTCCGGCATCTCTGGTGTTTTCTTCTTCTTCTTCTTCTTCTTCTTGAGGAGGTGCCGGAGAGTCGTCAAAGCCGGGTAAGTATTTCTTCTTTCTTTTCTTCCAGGCTTCCATGGCCTGGAAACCTTCTTCTTGTGGAGACTGGGGTGGAACTGTCTCTGCAAAACAAGCTCGCTTTCTCTGCCTAGGCCCCCGGTAGGGTCGGACATACCTAGCTGGGATCCATTTCGGCCCCTCTGGGGTGGACACACATGCGTAACCTCTGCCCCAGACGATCAATGGGAGGGGCCCCTCAACCTCGTGGGTCTCAGGGTCCCTCACCAGCACCGGCGGATGTTCTTTTAATTTAGAATTGGCCGAATTTGTAAAGTGCCGGAATACAGGGGGGACGGGCTCTTCTGGTGTACAATTTAAAAAGTTAATAGTGAAGAGCGCCTTGCAGAGTCGCTCAATGGGCAATTTCTTCTCTGCACCTCCCTGCTGCTGGTAGAGGACTCTCTTGAGTGTACCGTGAGTCCTCTCCACGATGGCCTGTCCCGTAGGTGAGTGAGGGATGCCGGTGACGTGGGCAATCCCCCACTCCTGGAGGAAACTACGGAGGTAGGCAGAGGTGTACGCTGGGCCATTGTCCGTTTTAATTTTCTTGGGGGTACCTAGGACAGAGAAGGTGTCCTGGGTTGACTGTATGATGCTTGTATCCCCAATCGTCTGTCCTGCTTATACCGAGTATTAAGTTCTGTAGCTTTAAGTTAAGCCCAGAGAGAAAGAGAATGAAGAAAGTGAAGGGGGTAGAGAAAACGCACACAGTTTGTCTACAAGAGTTACACCTTACTCCCCTGGAAATTCCTTCAAAGACTGCGCTCGAAGCGGAGACAGAAAAAATAGAGATAAGCTCTCTGTGTGCTCTTAGAGTTCGCAGCTAAGTGCTCTCAGAAATCTCTCAGCTTTTACAGAGAGAGAGAGACTTTATTTCTTTTACTAGTTTATTTCTTCTAAGACTAGTCAGCATCTCTGTAGTCCAACACATCAAGACAATCCCCCGAGGGCCCCCCGACTCTGCAGCCGGGCCTGGCCCTCGGCCCCAGCCTCTAGAAGGACTGAGGCTAACACAGCCGCACCCACAGAAAGACTCTCTAGATCCACCATCTCTTCAGAGAAAGGAGAAGTTTCATTGTTTTATATCATTCAATTTTTGTTTCCAAACTTGTGAATGTTCTACTTATTAAATAAATAGTTTTTTCCACTTTTTCTCTAAAGAAATCTTTTCCTAAACCAGTTTAGAGAAAGAGTAGCTGAAATTAGCTTGTCTAGAAGAGACCCCCTTGGAGGTCTCCTCCTAACATTTGCCCTAAACTAAGACAAACATTTTGGCGCCCAACGCGTGGCTCGAGAAAGTGGAAAAAACTTGTACTGATTGCATTTTGGTTGTGCTGACTCTGTATTGGGATAAAGCAGTCAGTAGCCATGTTGCCTGAGTTCATAGTGTCCCTCTGCGTAAAAGTAGCCATGTCTCTCGTCCCTAGGCTTGTTTGAGGTGTTTATCACTTACTAGTCCCTAGGTTTGTTTTCCTATCCACAGATAGCTCCAGTATTGTCCTTAACACGGAGTTTTTACAGTAAAGAGGCACAGATTAAAATTGTTATTTTGCTAGGCATGGTGATAATGATTTATAGAGAAGTAGAAAAGGTACTGGAGATTGTTCAAAATATGTATGGTTTGTTGTTTCTCCATCCTGCCCTGCGTCCTAGTTTCAGTAGCATGTTTTAGAGGTTCATTAGTAATGGCACCCAGTTTGTTAGAGGAGGGGGGGGGTGAGGCCTCCCAGCCTTTTCTTCCCTTCTTCTCCTTTCAATCTGTTACATCATTTTTTGAAAATGTTCAGTTTTCCCTAAATGCCAAAGATACCACCCTTCTGATATTTCAGATATTTCAGCTAGTGAGTTTCCTCTATACGGCTTACAACTTTTCAAGAATCAGGGCTGATATGTCCAGAGGGACTGAAGAGACACCCGACCCAGTAATGGGCCCAGTTGCAAAAAATCCTGAGTAGTGTGGGGAATGGGAAGATATAGGCCAGATCTTGAAAGAATTCTCAGAACCCATAGCTTGAGACTTTCCACGTGACCAAATACAGAATCCAGCTAAAGTAGCAAAATATCTGAAAGAGAAATGTAATGATGGTTCTAAGGAGGAAAGGATCATTGCAATAAGCTGAACCCTAGCATATGCTTATCACACGCTGCTAGATACTGTAAGGCAGCAGATAGAGGCAGGGGGGCAGGAAGATGAATCAGTAGATACCCCAGTCACTCAGGCTGCAGTAGCCACCCCAGTCACTCAAACTGCAGTAGCCACCCCAGTCACTCAGGCTGCAGTAGTCACCCCAGCCACTCAGGCTGCAGTAAATACCCCAGTCACTCAAGCTGCAGTAGCTACCCCAGTCACTCAAAATGCAGTAGTCACCCCAGTCACTCAAGCTGCAGTAGCTACCCCAGTCACTCAAGCTGCAGTAGACACTCCAGTCACTCAAACTGCAGTAGATACCTCAGTTGCTCAAACCGCAGCTAGACCAGCCAGTGAGCCCAAGCCAGTAGCTAAAACAGACAGCGAGCCTAAGCCACTAGCAGTCACTGCTACGAGACAGAAGCGCAAAACCAAAACTGATCGACCAGTAGATGATGATGATGATGATAGCGATGGCAGGAGAAGACCCTCAGGGGCAGCAACTGACTCAAGAGCAGAAGACACTATTGAGTCTTTTTCCCTGAAGGATCTTCGTGGCCTAAGAAAAGATTACACTCGACGACCTGATGAATCTATAATTAGTTAGTTAGTCCGTCTTTAAGATACCGCAAGCGATGTTACAATTCTAGACGATACTGAAGTGAGGCATTTAAGACACCTGTCACATGAACCGGCTGTTGACCAAGAAACGGTAAAAAAAGCTCACCCTAAGAGTCTCTAGTCACGAGTCTTGGGAGCTGTGGCACGCAGATATCTGTGTACAGACGATCTCTATATGCAGCAGACTCAGTAGAAGACAATAGAACAAGAGATCCAACGCTTGAGAGAAATAGCCGTAGCAGAAATTGTTTTCTCAGAAGATCCAAATACACCTAAGAATCCAGACTTAGTAATATGTACACCCATAATGTGGCGAAGACTTGTACGACTTAAGCCAGAAAAACATTCTAAGACTCTAATAATAATGAAGCAGAATAATAAAGATGAGACTGTGCTTAATATAGCGAAGAAACTCCGAATGCATGCAGATGCCGTGCATGGCCCAACACATGCAAGAATTGCAGCTGTAGAAGAACGTCTACAGAAAATAGAAGATAAGATGGAAGAGAATCACAAGACACAGAGAAAAGACCTTCTCCAAATCTCAGCAGTACAGTTCAGAGGTCCTGTTACCAAACGTAGACGTCCCCCAGACAAGGAGAGAAGGTACCCCTCACGACGTGATCTGTGGTTTTTCCTGTATGATTGTGGGGAAAACATGAGAAAGTGAGATGGAAAACCCACTCCTGCTCTGGCACAACAAGTACGTGAATTGAAGGAGGCTAAGACTCAGAAAAGAAGTTCTACCAGAAAAGAAGCAGCTCCAGTTGCCCACAGCCGATCTACCAGATATGATGATGATAATGACGACATGTTCTATCCCCTTGAAAGAACCTCCAAGATGTACACTCAGGGAAAGAAGGATGTCCTGGGTTAGGCCAGAGGGGTCAAAATCTAGGAAGTGATCTGGGCTGCAGGAATGCAGGAAGAAATACAACTTCCTTCCTGCGAGAGAGAGAGCCAATAATCAGGTAGTTTTAAGAATTGATAGGTAGGTAAACCAATTAAAAAGTTGGTCCGCCTTCAAGGAAAAAACCATATATAAGCAGAGACTTTCTGACGCTCTTCCTCTTTGGACCTGCTGCTGCTGTGTAGAGAGGAGCAGCTCCTGCTTCTCTCACTGGTAAGGCCCCCCCCACCACCTCCCTCCGAAGGAGGGATGGGGGGGGGGGGGAAGGGAGGTTTTACGGCAGCCGTGCCGCTGCAGCCGGGCAGGCATGGGGGAGGAACGGCTGGAATCTTCAGCAGATACAGCTCAGCCGGTGTGCCAGCTACACGAGAGGGAGAGCTACGCCCCTGCTCCGGGCCAGGCAAGGACCAGGCCGGACTCTATCCAGCTCGGGCCAGGCCCTGCCTTGTCACTCCAGGCCTAGATGGCCCCAGCAGGCTGAGCCAGCTTGGCAGAGCCAAGCAGAGACTCTGAGAGCGTCTGGCATTCTGCTCAGACCTGTTCAAGCAGCCCGGCAAAGAGCACGTGATCCTCACACTGCCAGAGAGAGAGAGAGACAGAAATTAACTCTCTCCATGCCTGGACTAAACTCACAGACACCCATCCTTCCTCGCAGAGAGAGGAACGAGTGAGGACATCTACATAGTGCAGCGCAGAGACTTTACAGTCAGTGAAGAAAGCAGAACTGATACTAAAAAAGGGGTGCATGGGAAGTTGCTTCAAGAGTGAAGCTGAAAACTCTTTTAGAGAACCATGGTTGGGGACTGAGCTAATAAATTCTCTGTAATATATGAAGATATAGTCCAAAGGGGATGTGAGGTTCTTATTGCAGCCAATGAACTGAAATACCTAAGTACAGACAAGTAAGTGTTAAAAAAGTACAGCCTGATGAGAAACTAGAACCAAGAGAGAAGAGAGGCTGTGACTCAGAGCCCTGGTCCCGGGGAGAATGCTAGAGAACCTGAGTTGTCAGGAGAACCTGTGCTGCTAAGCACAGAAGAAGGGATTTTCTTTGTTGCTGCAATTGAACTGGGCATCCTTAAAACAGGTACCCTGTGGACTGTTCATGACCCACCATAGTGGCTGTGGGAAGGCTACTGGTGTGGGAGAGATCCACCATTAAGCTGGACTTTACTCCGGGCGGCGGTTAATGGTGAGGCAGAAGACCCATAAAAACTGTATTTTTTCTTACAGAAGATCCATGGTGTAAGCAAAAGAAACTTCTCTCCCTGAATGAACTGGAACAAGAGCTGTTTCTGAGGTGGTAAACTGACTGGAGGTCAAAGTGTTGTCTTTTGTATGTTGTCAGAGAGAATGAAATGGAGATGTGGGGAAGGAGGGGTGGTCTGGGGAGTTTGTTCTGGTTTTTTTTTCTTGAGTTTTTTTTTCTTTTTTCCCTTTGTCTTAGATATATTAATAAAACTTCTTTGTACTTTATAAAGTTTGAGCCTGCTTTGCCTACTCCTAATCCTTATCTCACAACAAGCAATCAAGTAAATTTAGGTAAGTGTGCTGGCATTTAGCCACAAACCTGAATAAGCAAACTAAAACCACGACAAAGGATAACCAGACTTAGAGAGGCCCTGCCTCTAGCCAGGTGGAGGCTAGGGAAAACCATGTTTTCTGGACTGTGTGGATTCGTTGGCCTGGCACATCAGAACCACAAAAATATGAAGCTTTAGTTGACACTAGTGCACAGTGCACATTAATCCCATCAAGACATGTGGGGGCAGAATCTGTCTCTATCTCTAGCGTGACTGGGAGATCACAGGATTTAACTTTGGTGGAAGCTGAGGTGAGCCTGACTGGAAATGAGTAGAAGAAACATTCTATTGTGACTGGCCCAGAGGCCCCATGCATTTTGGGCATAGATTTCCTCCAAAATAGCTATTTCAAAGACCCAAAAAGACTCAAGCTTTTGAGATAACTGCTGTAGAGACAGAAGGCATTAAGCAATTGAATACCTTGCCTAAACTATCAGAGAACCCATCTGCAGTTGGGCTTCTGAAGGGAGAAGAACAACATGTGCCGATTGCCACTTCGACAGTGCATCGCCAACAGTACAGAACAACTCGAGATGCTGTGATTCCCATCCACAAGCTGATTTGTGAGCTGGAGAGCCAAGGGGTGGTCAGCAAAACCCACTCACCCTTCAACAGCCCCATCTGGCCTGTGCGCAAGTCTGAAGGAGAATAGAGATTGACTATAGACTATCGTGCTTTGAATGAAGTGACTCCACCGTTGAGTACTACTGTGCCAGACATGCTAGAGCTCCAGTACGAGCTAAAGTCCAAAGCAGCAAAGTAGTATGCCACTATTGACATTGCAAACGCATTTTTCTCCATCCCTTTAGCAGCAGAATGCAAGCCCCAGTTTGCCTTCACCTAGAGGGGTGTGCAGTACACATGAAATCGGCTGCCCCAAAAGTAGAAGCACAGCCCCACAATCTACCATAGACTGATCCAAGCTGCACTAGAAAAGAGTGAAGCTCCAGAACATCTCCAGTACATTAATGACATCATTGTGTAGGAGAACACGGCAGCAGAAGTGTTTGAAAAAAAGAAAAAACTTATCCAGATTCTCCTAAAAGCTGGTTTTGCCATCAAAAAAAGCAAAGTTAAGGGACCTGCTCGAAAGATCCAGTTCCTAAGGATAAAATAGAAAGATAGACGGCGTCAGATTCCCACTGAGGTTATCAACAAGATTACCGCAATGTCTCCACCAACCAGCAAGAAAGAAACACAAACTTTCCTAGGCGCCATAGGCTTTTAGAGAATGCATATTCCCGAGTACAGCCAGATTGTGAGCCCTCTTTATCTAGTTACCCACAAGAAGAACACTTTCCAGTGGGGCCCTGAACAGCAGCAAGCCTTCACCCAAATCAAAAAGAAAATTGCTCATGCAGTAGCGCTTAGCCCAGTCAAGACAAAACCAGATATGAAAAATGTGCTCTACTCTGCAGCCGGGAGCCATAGTCTGTCATAGAGCCTTTAGCAGAAAGTGCCTAGAGAGGCTCGAGGTCAACCACTAAGATTCTAGAGTCAAAGTTATAGAAAGTCCGAAGCCAACTACACCCCCACAGAGAAAGAAATCTTAGCCGCCTATGAAAGAGTTCAAGCCGCCTCGGAAGTAATTGGCACGGAAGCACAACTCCTCCTAGCACCCCGACTACCGGTGCTAGGGTGGATGTTCAAAGCAAAGATTCCCTCTATCCACCACACCACCAGTGGTACATAGAGCAAGTGGATTGCTCTCATAACACAACGCGCCCGTATTAGAAAATTGAATCGCCCTAAGATTTTAGAGATAATTACAAATTAGCCTGAAGGCGAAAACTTTAATCTCACTGATAAAAAAAAACAAGAGCAAGTGACACGGGCTAAAGAAGCTCCACCGTACAATCAACTGCCAGCAGAGAAAGCATGCTGCGCTCTTTTTACGAATAGTTCTTACCGTATTGTAAAGATGAACCGAAAATAGAAAGCAGCTGTGTAAAGCCCTACACGACAAGTTGCAGAAGCTACAGAAAGAGAGAGTGGATCAAGTCAACTCACTAAGCTCAAAGCCGTTCAAGTGGCCCTGGACATTGCTGAAAGAGAGAAGTGGCCAAAACTCTATCTTTACACTAATTCATAGATAGTAGCCAATGCTCTGTAGGGATAACTAGAGAAGTGAAAGAAGGCCAATTAGCAACGTAGGGGAAAACCAATCTAAGCTGCTAAAGAGTAGAAAAACATTGCTGCCCGAGTAGAAAAGCTACCTGTGAAAGTCCGCCATGTAGATGCCCATATCCCTAAAAATCAAGCTAACGAAGAACACCAAAACAACAAGCAAGTAGATCAGGCTGCAAAGATAGAAGTGTCAAAGATAGACTTAGATTAGCAACACAAGAGAGAGTTGTTCCTAGCCCGATGGGCCCATGATGCCTCAGGTCATCAAAGTAGAGATGCTACCTATAAATAGGCACGAAACCGAGGGGTAGACCTAACCATAGACAGCATCTCCCAAGTAATCCATAATTGTGAGACGTGTGCTGCAATTAAGCAGGCAAAGCAAGTGAGACCCCTATGGTATGGTGGACGGTAGTCCAAATATAAGTATAGAGAGGCTTGGCAGATTAATTACATCACACTGCCTCAAACCCACCAAAGCAAGCGCTATGTTCTCACAATAGTGAAAACCACCACAGGATGGTTAGAGACCTACCCTGTGCCTCATGCCACTGCCCGGAACACCATCCTGAGCCTCGAAAAACAAGTTCTTTAGAAACATAGTACCCCTAAGAGAATTGAGTCAGACAATAGGACTCATTTCAAGAACAGCCTTATAAATACCTAAACTAGAGAACATAGCATCGAGTGGGTGTACCATATCCCCTACCACGCACCAGCTTCAAGCAAAATAAAGAAGTGCAATAAACTGTTAAAAACCACCTTGAAAACATTGAGTGAGAGATCTTTCAAAAATTAAGAACAGCATTTAGCAAAAGCCACCTAGTTAGTTAACACTCGAAGCTCTACCAACCAAGCAGGGCCTACCCAATCCGAATCCCTACGCACAGTAGATAGCGACAAAGTCCCAGTGGTTCATGTTAGAAGTCTGTTAGAGAAGACTGTTTAGGTCAATTCTACCTCCAATACAGACAAACCCATCCGTGGGGTTGTCTTTCCTCAGAGACCAAGTTACACATAGTAGATAATGCAGAAAGATGGAACAACATGATGTGTACCCCAAGAAAATCTGATTATTAGGTGAGAACCATGTTTAAATATCACTATTTGCTAGATTTTCCTGCCATTATATATATATAGCTATATACTGTATATATGTATACCTATATGTGTGTATAATGTATGTATGTTTAGAATCAGAATATATTAGTTTTGGTAGTGAGCTGACAATATGGGGATAAGGGGTGGAATGTCCTGGGTTGACTGTATGATGCTTGTATCCCCAATCGTCTGTCCTGCTTATACCGAGTATTAAGTTCTGTAGCTTTAAGTTAAGCCCAGAGAGAAAGAGAATGAAGAAAGTGAAGGGAGGAGAGAAAACACACACAGTTTGTCTACAAGAGTTACACCTTACTCCCCTGGAAATTCCTTCAAAGACTGCGCTCGAAGCGGAGACAGAAAAAATAGAGATAAGCTCTCTGTGTGCTCTTAGAGTTCGCAGCTAAGTGCTCTCAGAAATCTCTCAGCTTTTACAGAGAGAGAGAGACTTTATTTCTTTTACTAGTTTATTTCTTCTAAGACTAGTCAGCATCTCTGTAGTCCAACACATCAAGACAATCCCCCGAGGGCCCCCCGACTCTGCAGCCGGGCCTGGCCCTCGGCCCCAGCCTCTAGAAGGACTGAGGCTAACACAGCCACACCCACAGAAAGACTCTCTAGATCCACCATCTCTTCAGAGAAAGGAGAAGTTTCATTGTTTTATATCATTCAATTTTTGTTTCCAAACTTGTGAATGTTCTACTTATTAAATAAATAGTTTTTTCCACTTTTTCTCTAAAGAAATCTTTTCCTAAACCAGTTTAGAGAAAGAGTAGCTGAAATTAGCTTGTCTAGAAGAGACCCCCTTGGAGGTCTCCTCCTAACATTTGCCCTAAACTAAGACAGAAGGCCATTAGTAAATGTTTACATACATCCTTGGCTTTTTCGCCCGTGTGGGTGGAGGCAAAAACTGCATGGCTGAAGGTATCTACTGATACATGGACGTACTTCAGCCGTCCAAATTCTTGTATGTGAGTCACATCCATTTGGCAGACCTCATTGGCTACTAGCCCTCGGGGGTTTACCCCTGGATGGAGAGAGGGCAGCTGGTAGGTCTGGCAGCTGGGACATGTCGCCACAATTGCCCGAGCCTGTTCCAGAGGTAGGTGGAACATCCTCCGGAGGGCTGGGGCGTTCTGATGGTAGAACTGGTGGGACATCTTGGCTTGCGCGAAGGTGTCAGGGATGTTAGCTGACTGCACCTGCGCAGCCATTGCCACGGCGTCCGCCCTGCGGTTCCCCTCACTGATGTACCCGGGGAGGTCTTGATGCGATCTCACATGCATTACGTGAAATGGGTGCTCTCGGTGGGACAACAGGAACACTAGCTGCGAGAGCAGCCCGAACAAATTTGGGTTGGAGACCTCCTTAAGTAAGCTGTGTTCTTCTCTGATAGTGACTCCAGCAACATAAGCCGAATCAGTGACTAAATTGAGAGGTTCCTGGAACCTCTCAAAGACTCTGACGACGGCTGCTAGTTCTGCAATTTGTGGGGATCCCTCCACCACATGGACCTCAGATTCCCACTTCTGGGTCCGAGGGTCCTTCCAAGTCATGACTGACTTGTGAGAGGATCCTGAGCCGTCGGTGAAAACCGTCAGAGCTCCTTTTACAGGCTTTTTTGACTGCATAAACTTTGGAGCCAAATTAAAATTTGTGTTAAACAGATGGTGTTTTAATTTCTTGCCGGTAATTTTGCCTGGGAAACTGTCGAGAGAGAACTGGAGGCTCTCATTGGACTGAATTAACTTCTCCAAGTCCTCATCTTTCCAAGGAACACGTATGTATGAAAAATCGCATCCCGCAAGGGTGCGGAGCCTGGTCCTCGCTCTGGTGATCAGCGAGGCCACCAGCTCTTGTGGCGTGGTGATAGTCTTGGACGGAGTATGAGGGAGGAACACCCACTCTATGATTAAGAGGGGATCCTTCAACCTCCCGTCCCATTGAAATATCAATGCATGGTATTGTGGGACCTGCCCCAGGATGGTAAGCTGAAAGGGCAGGTCCGGGGCCACTCTATGGGCGTGCCGGGAGGCTAAGGCTTTGCGCACCTTACCTATGGAAGCCCTGGCATCTGTGGTGAGCTGCTTCGGAGAGTCCAGTCCCTCGCCGCCCTTCAGAAGGTCGAACAAGGGGGCGAGGTCCGCCGTCGTCAGCCCCAGCAGAGGATGAACCCAGTTGATGCTGCCGCAGAGTTGGTGGAGTTCTCTCAGTGTCCTGGGCTCGTCCACGATTTCAAGCTGCTGGGGTGCGACAGTCCGCTCTCCGATGCGAATGCCGAGGTACTTCCACGGTAGGGTGCGTTGTACCTTGTTTGGATGGATGATCATTCCGGCATGCTGGATGGCACTGATGGTGGCTTTCAATGTTAGGTCTAAAAGATGCTCCGAGGGAGCACATACAAGGACGTCGTCCATGTAATGGAAAATTATGGATTTCGTGAAGGCTTTCCTCACTGGCGACAGTACTCAGGCTACGTACCACTGGCAGATTACAGGGGAATTTTTCATTCCCTGCGGTAAAACCCGCCAATGGTACCTTTCCTGGGGCGCCTGCCTGTTTACTGATGGAACTGAGAAGGCAAAGTGCGGCGCATCATCCGGGTGCAACGGGATCGAAAAGAAGCAGTCCTTGATGTCGATGACTGCGAGTGGCCACGCTCGGGGGAGCATTGCCAGGGATGGTAATCCGGGCTGAAGGGGCCCCATGTCGACAATGACTTCATTGATCTTGAGTAGGTCATGCAGGAGCCTCCACCCGCCTCCGCCAGCCTTACGGATGACAAAGACAGGGGAGTTCCAAGGGCTGTCTGATGGAACGACATTACCCTTGGAAAGTTGCTCTTCCACGAGGGACCGTAGGGCGCTTAACTTATCTTTGGTAAGGGGCCACTGCTCCACCCACACCGGCTTGTTGGTCTTCCAAGTGAGAGGTGGAACAGAGCCATGGGTTGCGCGCCCAGCAGCGGCCCCGGCTAGAAATCCCCTGGTGTATCTGGGATTTCTAGCCTGGTCCCCCATTGCGACAACAGATCCCTGCCCCAGAGGTTGAAGCCGGAGGCCACTACGTACGGTTTTACCGTGGCTACATGACCATCCGGCCCCTCCACCAGGATGTTACTGGTGGACTTCTGGGGCATAACAGCTCCCCCAAGGCCATTGATGTTCTCGGTAGAGGGCCGGAGCCCCCACCCGGGTGGCCACTCTGCTGCTGAAATGATTGTCACATCCGATCCTGTGTCCATCATGCACCGGATGTGCACTGCTGCCTTGCCGTTTTTGAGGCGGCACGACAGGGTGGGCTTGTCAGTTCCCAGGAGTTCTGAATACATTGCCTGTAGTGTCATTTTGGTTCTCGGGAGATCTTCAGGAATCACAATCGTGTGTGCCAGCCATTGGCCCCTGGGCATAAACCAGGGAGCTGAGTGGCAAGCCGCGGTAATTTTAAAAGTCTGACCAGGAACTGCAGCTACAATTTGTGGGAGAACAAAGAGCCCGGGAGGGCCCCTGGTGGAATCTCCTATAACCAAAAGCTCAGTTCTTTCGTAAATGTCTCCACAAAGGAACACGTTATAGCCGCAGAAGTCTGTATGTGCGACATGTTGAGGGTGGGCAGTTACCAGGTGAAACCTGGTCCTGTCCTTGGTCGCTGGAGCATCTCCCTCTCCCGCCGATGGTGTAGCTGGCGGTCTCGCCGGAGCGGCGATGGTGGTCCCGGTGTTGTCAGCATTTAATTTGGTGTCACAGCACGGTGCTGTACTGTGCTCTTCTGCCCGTTTCCCTGGTGCTGGCGGCAACACGGGCAGAGCACTGCTCCGGGACCTGCGGGAGGCTTAGAACAAGAGGTGTTATTTCTCCGGGGCTTTGGACAAAAGCGTGCGATGTGCCCACCCTGTCCACAGTTATAACACTTGTTATGTCCAGTTCGGTTGTTGTCAATTCCAGGGGTGGCAGCCCATGCTGCTGCCACATACCTCCTTTGCTGTTGGGGTCCGTGGCCTGGAGGAGGGGGTGCTACTGATGGCTCGGGGGTGATCTCGGCGCACGCTTCCAACATTGCCTCTAAGGTGGGCCGAGGCAATTTAGGGAGGGTTTTTAGGACTGCCTTGCAGGCAGCATTGGCATTGGTGTATGCCACTGACCGGAGGAGCTTTGCTTGGTTTGAGGGGTCTTCCTCCTGTTTCTCGAGAGCCATCCTCACTCGGCCCACAAACTTAACAAAGCTCTCCTCCGGCTGTTGCCTGATGGTGGCATACCCATCTGAGGGCACCTCTGCAGATGGTAACGTCAGGAGGGCCCTGAGTGCAGCCTGCTGTATGTCTCTAATAGCCCTCGTTGGGAGCTGTGCAGCCTGCTCCTCACCCTTGCTAAAGTCCCCCTCGCCCGCTAGGTGGTCCATTGTCAGGTCATCGACCTCATCCTCCCCATCATATTCTCCCAGGAGGTCCTCTAGCAGGCGTTTCCAAGCCCTTTCCCATAGCATGTAATTTTCAGGAGCCAGGATCCCTTCCATGATCGACTTAAGGTCCTCCGGGACTAAGAGGTTGGACCTAAAGGTTGCCCTGAGCATGCCCTGGCTGTAAGATGATTCCAGCCCGTGGTCGCTGATCATCTTACATAGGTCTCGCAGCTGGGAGAATGGGAAAGGCTCCCACCGGGGATTCCGCCCACGCCTACCCAGGGAGACCGGTAGGGCTACCAGGCCTTGTCCCCCCTCCTGGGCCGCGCCCCCTAGGCCCCCGGGTTCTAGGTGATCTGAACCCGGGCAGGCCTGGGCCCGGTCCCAGGCCTCGGCACCAGCCTCGGCCTGTGGGCCTCCGGGTTCTAGGCTCCGGGGCCCGGGGTGCCGGCAGGCCTCGGCCTCCCCCCTCCCGAGTTCCAAGCTCCGGGGCCCAGAGTGCTGGTAGGCCCCGGCCTCCTCCCTTCCGGGTTCTAGGTGTCGAGGACCGGAAGGGGGGGCATGGGAACCGGAGCCGGAGAGGGCGGCGCGCGAGGGGACGGGTGCCGCGCGGGCCGGTAGGAGGTCCCGATGGGATGGGAGGGGCCCGACGCGATACCACGCCCCGACGCGACGTCGGCGGCGGGACGGCCCGGGGGGCAGAGGACTCCGTGGGCAGGCTCAGGGGAGGAGTCCGGGGAAGGGGGGGGATCCCGCGCAAAGTGGCTCTTGGCGCCAAAACGGGGGGTGGAAGGCGGGCTGGCCGCGAGGCCGGCGCCGTTTTGTTTTTCGCGGCGGCCATCTTCTCTAATAGAAGTACGATAAGGGGGGGGGGGGGGTAACGGGCGCAACCGGGTACTCGGGCATAGGTAAAAGATCTAAGGGAAGGTCCGGTGCGGAGGGGCCCTCTCCCCACCGGTCAGGGAGCGCCGGAGATTGCGGGGGATCGAGGGCAAACGACACCCGACGCAATTCTCGACGCTTCAGGGAAGAGGGGTGCGGAGAGTGGGGTGGTAGGGAAGGTGGGGTAGGAGGAACTGGGGTCTCAACTTTCCCCTTAGTAATTGCCCTCAAAGAATCGCAAATTAAAATCAAAACCGAATAAAAACGAGTCACCCGAACATCTCCCTGTCTAATTTTCCTAGTTAAAGAATCCCCAACTTTGTCCCAAAAACCCAGATCTCGAACTGAGTCTGAAGAAACCGAGGGAAACTGAATAAAAACCCATCTAACGAATTCCCTTAAAAGAGGCTTCGAAAAACGCTTCCCCTCCGCCGTTAAAACTCCCTTAATTTGGGAGAAAAACCCCTTTTGCTGCTTGGAAAGCCGGGCACCCATAACAGCAGCAACTCCTAGCCGAGGCAAAACGGACAACGTAAAAAACTAAAGCTAACGCAGTGGGGTCAGGGGAAAATCTTAAACTCACTTTTCGGACGCTGCGCAGCGATTTTACTCCGCTTGCCAGGTCCCGGATCCCTGGCACATCTCCCGTCCCTGACCGCTGGTCACAGTCCACTGGCTAGGGCAGTGTGGTGACCGAGCCTCCCTCCTCACTCTGTCGGGAGAGAGGTTGCTCGATCTCCCCTCCCGAAAAGTCCACTAAAATGCGGAGCTCTTCAGGAAGGGCGGCTGACGCTGCAACGGTGCGCTTCTGGCGAAGGTCGCTCCGATGAGGCAAGCGGTCAAGCTGACCAAATGCCCCACGTTGGGCGCCAGCTGTGGCTGTCCACCTGCCTCCTCGGTGGAGTGGAGGTGGCTACTAGCAAAGGCGGAGGCGACTTGGGTCCTCGGAGGCCAGCCTTGTTCCCAGTCGCTGAGCAAATCTTGCCCTCGCTCCCCGCTAGCTGCTCGGTAGGCGAACTCTCCCACACCTCAGGGGGATCTTCCAACCCCGGGAATGAAGAGACACAGACACGAGGTTCTGCACTCTGTGGCACCGGGGGTCGGAGGACCCCGATTCCCCTGTGACACAATCTTTTATTGTTCCCCCGGTGACCAATCACCGGGCAGCAGGGGGGAGGAACCGGGGAGGAGCAGGGGACAGGGAGCTAACCAGGGATAGAAGGGGGATGAGAGAGGGTTACAGACAGGGGAGTGATACAATGAACAACAGAGTAACTGAGAACTCTCTAGAAAACTGGGGGTGACTGACTTAGATGGGCAGGTGGCGCTCCCCAATGAGCCCTGGGGGTGTTCACCTGTCTCGAGCCCAGCCTCTTCTGGGCTAAACTATTGTTTGCTCCACCTCAGGGGAGCACTCCTGCTCCCCCCAGGGCTTTCTCATTGGAAATTCTTCTTCTGGGGTAACCTGCACCACCGCCACAGGGCACCCCTGTATGAAACCTTGAACCGGAAAAAAAGGGAAATCAACAAAGAGCTACCTATGGCTGGGGGTAATCAAAAGTGGAAAGAAGAAGACTGGCCTGCAGAAAGAATCATAGAATACTATGGTCCTGCCACATGGGCCCAGGATGGGAGCTACGGGTATCGGACCCCGATATATCTGCTTAACAGGTTAATTAGGCTCCAAGCTGTAGTAGAGGTAGTATCAAATCACACCTCAGATGCACTAGAGCTCCTGGCAACACAGCACTCTCAAATGTGGGCATTTGTATATCAAAACAGGATTGCCCTAGACTATCTATTAGCAGAGGAAGGGGGAGTCTGTGAGAAATTCAATGAATCTGAATGCTGCATTGAAATAAATGACTATGGTGAGACTATTAGAGGCCTTGCAGCAGAAATCAAAAAAGTAGCCCATGTCCCAGTCCAAAAATGGAATTCTATTTTACAAACAACATGGTGGGACAATTTATTCGGAGGAGCATGGTGGAAGAAAATTGTGTTCTTCATACTATGCTCAGTAGCAGGAATAATTTTTATGCCATGTCTGATTCCGTGTTTTATTCGACTAATCCATTCTGTAGTACAAAGCATGCAGGTAGCAGCAATGCCAATGGATCCAGAACTGGACCCAAGAAAAATGGGACATCCCACCAGTATCTCAAAAATTATGGAATTGAGGGAAGAAAAAGAAAATAGTATAGCAATAGAAGCTCTAATAAAATTCGAAGAACAAATAAAGACCAATAGGGGAATGGAGTATAGATATTTGTAGGAGTTTCTTTATTTTTGGGCACGAATTAATGCTACCAATTAGAAAGAGGGGGGAGTTGTTAGAAATAAAGGGGGGAAATTCGTGCCTGAAAATGTTATATCAAAATGAAATAAATAAAAGGGATTTTTTAGTGGTGACCAGCTGGAGAGCACACAAGAAAAGGGTGGTGGCACTTGCCCGGAAACCAATTTACATCTCAAAAATAGTACTACAGAGGTCAACGGCACGCCAAGAGTTTCCTGGCAAGGATGATAACCAAATTGATCAACCATCTCCGGAGGATCTCCCACCCCCGTCCAGGTGCTAATGACCAGACCGGACTGAGATAAGGACCATCACGAACCATCAGATAACACCTCTGGATGATGAAAATTCCATCAAGCACAGGATGCATTTTTGTCCACCTCAGCTTCATGAATAGCATGTTTCATGAATATGCTGAGTGACAGAAATAATGTCCCAAATCCGGACTTCTCGGTCAGAACTGTATATAAACCGGCCGTTGGAAGCTGTCACAAGGTGAACAGAGGGAGGTCTGATGCGATAGAGGTCAGACCTGCGTTCACCCAGTGCCAACCCCGGGCTTGGCACTGTCTCCCTTTTCGATCGTGGCATTGGGTGTTCGAACTCTCGGACACGAAATAAATTTTATATTTGTTTTACTATAAATTAGGCGTATTTATTTATAACAGGCATAATTTAAATCACCGCTGTCTATTCTTTGCAAAGGCGATGGATAAGCTGGCTGTCGGGGCTGGCTCGGGCGGCACTAGGTGGTGCTGCGGCGCTCCATCGCTGAGCACAGGTTGTGCTCAGCGCTGGGTACCTCTCGCTGCCCGAGCCCTGCAGCTGCGAAGGGCAGCACGGGCAAGGCTTGGACTAAACTCTGTTAGGAGTCCTGGAGCCGCAGCTGGAGTTGCTATCCTGGGCTGCCTCCGGCTGGGCGCTGATGCTGCTCGAGGTGCCGCCTGGTCCGGCTGAGCCCGAAGGCACTGGAGCTCACCCTGGAGCTGCTCACCCTGCATCACTCTGGTTTCCCTCTAGCTCTGTCCCCCATGGCATACTTTCTGCAAATTCCTCTGCAAATATTTGTTGGTTTTTTTTCCTGCCCTGTCCCTCACACTATACTTTTATGCTTGTCTATCTTCTAGCACTTCCCTGGGTCTCTTTCTTTCTGTGGGGACACCTCCTTACGCTGCCTGAGTTTCTCCACAAAGCAGTGCCTCTTGCTCAGAGAGCATTCTGGATACTCTTGGGTCTCAGTTTTGCTGTGTCACTGTTCCTTTGCCACTAAGCTCTGCTTGATTTATAACAATGGAAAACCAGCTGTGTATTGAAGTAGCATCACTTTTGAATCCTATCTCCATTCCCCCTATCCCCTCACACTGTTCACCTCACACTGTTTGTCCCTGTTCTCACACAGTCAGCTCTCTGTACAAGTCTTTACAGAGTATGTGGCCAAGCCTGGCTGGGAGGCCAGGGCTGCTGCCGTGTGGCCAAGCCCAAGGAGGAGTGCCAAGGGTCACTCTTTTTCAGGATGTTACTCAGAGTTACAGCAGACACACCAAGTGGGGGAGTTTATTATCTAAACAAACAAGATGATCAGAAAGATCAGCAGAAAAGAACCAGCACATCATTAGAACCAGCATATGCTTCAGAGCTTGCGCAACTGATTGTGCCTGTTTTGTGTCGTTGTTGGAGTTAGAAGGTGGTAGGTAAGCTGGACTCAGCAGACAAGGACACATTTCAGGAAAGAAAAAGATAAATACAGCAGAGGCATGTAGTACATGGGACATATGGAAGCTGCTGATGCAAACACTCAGAAGGAGGACTTTGAAGGAAAAAGTGAATCAGTTGCCTGATTGCTCCCACCCTGGGCAACAACACTCACTGACACAGCTTCTGCCATCAGTGGCCAGCTACCATTGAGGCCTGAAGGATTTTTGCTTTTTCTTCTATATACTTTTTACACAGTTCTCTGTATCTACAAGTATTAGCATGCATACTTGTAATGTTTTAGGCCTGATAACTTAGCCTGGTTTCTTGGTGTCCAGTAGGCCGGGAGACTAAACACCCCAGAAACTGTAGAGTTAGAAGACCAAACATTCTACTATCATAAGAACCCAAGGTCCTCTAGAAGGACAGATTCTGTAAACTAGAAGTTAGCCCACCCCAGCTCCCTTATTGGGCCCTCTTGTTTGATATGCTAATGTGTAAGGTCTTTAATTGTATACTCAATTGGGGGGAAAGGGCTTTTGCGACATGTTCTACCTGGACAGCATGAGCCATCGAATGGGATCCTATTAAAATACTGAGGTAAACGACCCCCAACCCTCTAACCATGTCTGGGCTTTTTCTAAGACCAGGAAAAGGCACCACCATCATACTGCCTGTCCCAAAGAGCTATCCCAAAGAGCCCAGGCAAGATGCTGCTCTCTGAGGGCAACTGAGGGAAGAGTGTGCTATTTCTTTCAGTCCCAAACCACTGCTTCAGCTCCTTTGCAGTTCAGGCTGGAGCAGGAGATAAGTTAGTACTAGCCTCCATGAGGAGGGCACAGCCTCTCCTTCCCAACAAAGGTGGAGAAGAGCATGTTACCTTCTTAAGTGTTCTTGTACTTGCTGTCAGGGGGTGACAGCTCCCAGGGATGTTTGTCTGAAACTAATCTGGGAAGTTGCACATGCTGTTCATGATGGAAAATGGAACACAAGAGGAAAGGGAAAAAGTAAAAAAGAAAAATGAGGCCATAAACAGTGGAAGAACAAACAATGACCTTCATAAACACAGGCTGAGCATTATTTAAGGGAATTTTTCTTCTCATGTGCTTTGCATGCATTTGATAAAACAAAACAGATATAAAAAATACTACCAGAGCACTTTGTCATTAAAACCACCTATATAGAAATGTGGGTGTGTACAACATACAGCCAAAGAGAAGAGCATGCTGACTTTAATACTTCATGTGGAGATTTAATTTTGCAGCCTGTCGCACGGTTGGACACGAAGGAATCAGGCACTCAGTCAGGTCACAGAGTCACCAAGGCTGGCAGGAGAGAAGAGCCTCGCTTTATTCTTACATTTATGCCTTTTCATATCCAATCATGGATTGGACAATGAGGTTACCACCTCTCCAATTCCATAGGTGAGAAACACAGTCCATCAACCTTCTCCACCTTCGGGAAAGGAATGACAAACAATACCAAAGGTACAAAACAGTCCTTGGCCGGTTAGCTAAACATGGACTATGTTTACATGAAATCTATGAGAACCTTTGCTACTAAGTATCAACATAGCACCCTGTAAAAATCAGGGCGACAGCAGCCTGCTAAGAAGAAACCAAAAAGACAAAGTTGGAAAGAGATTCTGTAGCTGTCCTTAAGTACAGTGGAGAAGGGTGGCCACACTGCTAGTACAGCACTGAGAAGCTCTTGGGAGAGCAAAGGCTAATCAAGGATAGCCTAAACAAACTTGAACTATGCACACTTATCCATTTTCATCAATCTTACATACAAAATAACTACACAAAGTAGCTTGATAATTGTCATTAGCGGGAACTGCTCAGCATCTCACTGGGGTCAAACAAGCCTGCTATTCCAACAAACAACTTTGCTTTCACAGTTGCTTTACTGGTGCCTTACCAGCTTTGCTTTATTCATTAAGTATCCATTTCCAAAGTCTTTCTTAAAATCCACCTCCTCCAGTTTCACAAGCCTCAAATCCCTCAAGCTGTTACCTGAGAACTGCTAAACACCTGATGGCCTCTACGCTTCTTGAATTCTATATACCCTGTTTAAGCAACAAGCTTAAGTTTTTTCTTAGTAACTTAAGGCCTTTTAAAGCATTTCCCTATATTAATTCTAAATTGGTGTTAATTGCTGGAGGTAATTTCAGAACTACATAATTTGTTTAATTTTATTTACCTAAAAAGTGTTCTGGTGATTATTTTTTCCCAATTTTTCTATTATAGATGTGGTATTTTAGGTCTATAATTACTTGGCTATGATTTAACATTTGGAAAAAACCCACACCACTTTAGAACTGATGTATAACTGTTCATTAATGGACCATTAGTTGCTTCCTAAGAACATCTTGCAAATTAAGCAATGCGATGCAATACAGTAATACATTTCCTTTACAAACCCCCATGTTCTCCAAAACCAATTTCCTGTACCTAGGATAAACAATATTTATACTAAGTTCATTCCCCAGGGCTCACTTCAACCTCAAAATACAACCCTTGTAAAATGCAGCCAGAGGTTTCTGAGCGATGCTACAGCCCAGTACCATACCTTGTGTTCCCTTAAAGTCACTTGGACTTCAAGTTTCAGAAGAACAGCCCACATAGTAATTCTCAAGTCTCTTAACTATGGTTTGACCATCATCAACATCACTTTAGCCAGAGTTACGACCAAGAAAGTGATCCTTCATCCTTTCTCCAAGCATTTTCCACCACCAGAGGCTGTTTTGCTTCTCTGGTTTTACTGGAAAGCTGGAGGGTTTTGATGTATTTTGTAAATCACTTGAGCTGTATTACAGGAAGAGATGTGCCTCATCTGGTTTTGCTGTTGCTGATGAATGTTGCTTTGTTGAATAATGAAGTAGGTTTCTTCATGCTTTTAATTTTGGAGTTCATGCTCAGCAACCCAAAACCAAAAGCAAATATTATCTGATGGATTCAGACATTCACTTAAGGAACATAGTCCACGTTCTTGTCAAGAAACAAGAACCATAGGAAATATACTGAAAGCTTTTATTTTCAGGACTGGCTTGAAGTAGAGAGCTGGAATGTTTAGTACTTACCAAAGTTGATGGATGAGAAGTATCTTTCATGTTTCTCTGGTTGAAGACATTGAGATGCGTATAAAGAATGCAGAGTAGTCAGATGAGGGCTAAATTAAGTCTTTCACTGCCCCAGTGGCCTGTTGGATGGATTCAACCTTAGAAGCTTCCCTGTACTTTCTGAGATACTCCTCCATGGAGACAGGGTCTCTCTCTCACCTCTTTTAAAGCTATGGGGTAATAGCTGGGAGCAGCTGCAGCATGGATGGGCGTGGCCCACCACAGCACACTCCAATCCTCCCTGCTTGAGACACAGGAAGCAAGCAAGAGAATGGACTTAGCCCATTACTAACTCAAAGGAGTGATGTTTGTAGCATCACAGGAAGAACCTGAAGACACAGTGAAACCCTGAGCTCATGAACGGAGCTTGGCCTTGCTTCAGCACAACCTATCACAAACCAAGTGATAAGCCAGCAGAGAAGTCAGCATGTGCCACAAGCAAAGTGTGTTATGGTTATGTGGTGCTCACTCTGTGAGGGCAGGAACTGCTATGGCCTAACAAGAGAGATTAGCACTTAGTGCAGAAGAGAAGAACCAATTAGATCTGCAAGGTACTGAGATTAAAGCTGCATGGAGATCACAGACTGTGTTGAACTGACAGGCAAACAAAATGACAGCAGACAGAAGTCAAACAGGTAAAAGATGCAGATGGAGAGTTTAGGACAGAAGGCTGAAAAGAAGGATAATGAGGGCACTGAAAAGCAATGTTAAATTTAGCAAGAGACCTAACATTCACACCATGATCAAAGTTACTCTGTCCTCCACAGATTTTCACACACAGTACAGTACTGATTAGTTTTCAGTCTCACAGACAATATGCAGTTTTAAAATATGTCTCAAAACATGCTTTAGGACACTGCCCAGTATCTTCCCACACAGAAGCACACTGCTAACTCTTGACCTAAATGAGGTCTGACATTTCCAAGGCGTATTTTAAATGCAGAACAAACCTAGCTTAGAAGTATGTCAGGATTTTTCTTTTCTTATAGGTCTTAAAAAAAAAATTGTTATTACAAATTCTGATGTTGAAATTTGTGGGATCTCTACAAACAGTGTCTTCCACTTGTGTTCCTCCTTGCTATGAAATCCATACCTGAGCTTCTCACACAAGCTACCACACCACTCCTCACTGCTTCAGCACATCAGGGATCCTACTTGCTGAGACTCACTGCTCCAACCTGTAGTGCTTCGCAGCTGACTCATTCTGCTAAGAACCACCAGCCAAAGCAGCATCCATTCTTCAGCACAAAAATGAATAAAAAAATAAAGTAAAAATCAATCTCTAGAGAAATGATCTGTATTTGGTTACACATTACTATCACACAGCAAATTGAAGTCTTAGTGAAACAGCAATTGCATAAAAACAAGGTACTTTCTAAATATATTGTGCAGGAAATGATTTCAGAAATCAGCTTCTAATATTTAATATCTATAGAGCCAACACACACACACAAACTAAGAGACAGAAAGACAATATGCCATATAAAAATTTTATTGACATGAGTCTGGGATGACTGTTTTACATACAAAGGCAAAGCGTTAGGAAACAGTTAATCCTTTCCTCCTCCAGGCTTAATTTGAGAAAAATGCTCCTTTGGAAATTAGAGGCATGACCATATCACTGTCCAAGTTCTCCAAACCATCTCCCAGTAACCCAGCAGAAGGCAGCTAAGTCTGATCTCAAGAAAAATCTGCACTTTCCCCTGCCTAATAGGTGAGCTATCTCACATTTCCACGTTCCTACAATTCACAAGGATGTAACTGCAACTATTGTAGAAAGAGGCTGGGGAATATGCCCTGCATAAAAACTGTCCCACATGGGAACATGATCTACCTTAGTGGTGGAGAGAAAAATGACAAAGAGTTAATTTTAACTGCAACTCAAGTATTTTTCAGCAATTACATCTTAAATCCACAACAGAAATTGATAATTACATAGTAACTCATTGCTACTACATTCTTGGATAATACTGTAGTTAAGCTTTTGCTCAAATTCCTTTTCAGTAGAATCTGTTTCTGTAAAACACTGTTATTTCTCGGATGCTTTTAAAACACTAATGAAGCATATAAAAGTTTTTACGGTATTCAAGAAAAACTAAGTTAATAAATGATCACATTTTCTTCAATTTGATCAAAGAGTAAGAGTCTGAGAAAAAAAACTTTTGTTGCATTTTTATTTCTCATTCTCTTTCCTTTTTTAAAAGATGAAAGTTATAAAGGAAATTCATTACATTTTAGATGAAGAGAAGCTTGAGAAAAACAAAATCACAATTTAGCAGGTAGATGATGATGATGAAATCAAAGTATTTCATATGGCTTGTAGCTGAAGGTAATCGATCTGCAACTCCAAACATTTCAGTTATTGCCACATTCACTAATTTTTCATTAAGTGAAGATAAAACATCTTTAAAATGCATGAACAATAGCTTTAAGCCATTGTATATATTGTGCAACCCATCTGAATGCAAGTTAACATGTGAACTTAATAGAATATATTTATGTACAGTATTTACACAAACAGAATCCTGTAGTAGGTACCCCTGAATATTATCATTTAAATAAGTAATTTTCATAATAAAGAAGAAAAAACCCAACCATCTATGGAGGAGGCAAAATGCCCATTTCTGAACTTTAAATCAATATAATTTCCAGCTGATGTACATAGAAATAAAACTGTGGTTCTGTACAAACTTTACATTACAGGGTAACACTTTGTTTTTAAAAATATTTACATATATAAGTACTTGGTTCTTTGCAATAGAGATTATATGAACACAAAAAATTGTAAGATAGGCAGGTTTATTTATTGGATTTTTCTATTTGTTCTTTTTTGTGCAAATTCCAAATCTCTCTTTTTGTGTTATTATCTGCCTCTATTTGCCTTGTATTACTGCTGCTGCTTTTTTTTAGTATTCTGAGAAGGCTGGGTGACTTTACTTGTAGGAACAGGAAGAAAAGATTTAACTCTTGAAACACCCAACTCTGTCTTTGATTTATTGTTGCTGCTTTCCACAGTTCGACGGCTGCTCAGAGGACACATTCCATCCTAGAAATAAAAAAAAGCATTTTGCATATAAATAAGTATCACTGTTTGACATGAAAACCAACCAACCAACCAACCCAACCAGCTCCATGGAACTATTGTTATTTACAATCTTTTGCAGTTTAATATGAGAGTTTCTTACTATTTACTTTTTTCTTACTTTACTTCTTATTAAAGGGTTATTTTTTTTACTTAATCTACTTGTATTCATTCCTTATTTGGAACCCTAAGGGAGACAGTTAGACCCAGAGGCTTCTCCTTTAAATTGTCTTAAACCAAGACAGCGTCTCAAAGTACTTATGCTAAGAAGCTGCATTTTTTAAAATTGGACATGTTCACCCTTTTCAAATCTAGATATCTGAAGTGCCAAAGTCAGGTATGCTGTCACTTTTTGTTTGTCTATAGTCAAGAAGAAAGAGATTAGTTAGGCCCTGACTAACACGGATCTTTTAGGAGAGAAAGGAGAAATAGGATCTTGTCTGTTAGCATCAGCTGCATCCAGATCCCCCTCTGGGCAACAATATTAAAAAGTTCATTTTCACCATCAGTTACTGCTTTTCATAATAAACAGTGGGAACATGAAAACATTGTTCATCATGGGTCCTGATCAGTCCTTGATTCCATCAATTTGTTTGCATCCTGGATCAAAGATTTTGTATCTCCTACCAGTTTTGCCTTTTTCCTTCATATACTAGCAAGTATTTTTTCTTCCAGCCAAGTAAAAAAATAGTTAATTATGGGTATGCTACCTTTTAAAGTAATTTGTCTCATTACCATTGATAAGATCTCTGCTCACACAGTATTGCTTTGGTTACCTCCAGGATTCTCTTCACTTTCAGAAAAAGGATGCTTTTCTGATCTCAAACCCTTCTTCATTTCACCAGTTCTTGCTGATGCATCAGTTCATCATCGCTACAATTGCCTCTAAAAGTTTGACTTCTGCTTCCAAAGCAGTGTGCTCTTCTAAATTTTTGATAGATTTGTTGTAATAATGACTAAATCTAGCAATAAAGCTTGTCACTCTATTAGATCTCTTTCCCTCTAACAGAAGGTTGGGTTGTGTTTCCTTCATTTTGGACAACATTTCTCCCCCAAAGTATTTTTTTTTTCTGTATGAAATCTTTTGACCAAGTTTTTCACAAACCTCCCAAGTAGCTAAGCTTTACTTGCAAGTCAATACAGTAATGCCTTGTGTTGTTAGCAGGAATTTTTAAAGATAAAAAATCACTAGGAAAAATGCACAGTAGGAACTAGTAGGTCAGCTGATTTAGCCAATCATCCAGGCATCACTACTATGTGAAGCTCTGATTTCAGATGCCTGAAAATGGGTTTAGAGAACTATTCAAAAGGAGTACACCTACTTGTGGATCTGCAAGGTTACAATTATTTCTTTTAGTGGAGGCTGTTCTATGGATTTTAAGTAAAATTACAGAAAGTATTCTAACATTCTGAATATTTGGATGTGCAGAAATATGATTGCAAGGCTGGTAACCCTGAGACTGGCTCAGCTGGTCAGAGCACGGTGCTGATAACACCAAGGTTGTGGGTTCAATCCTTGTATGGGCCATTCACTTAAAAGTTGGACTCGAAGATCCTTGTGGGTCCCTTTCAATTCAGAATATTTGGTGGTCTGTGAGAGTCAGCTCTTTTAATGCTACGGTGTGCAAGTTAATCCAATTTCAGGGCTATTTCATTGTATCTGCAGAAAATGATGTCTCTAGGAAACAATTTCTTGCAGTCACATAAAACATCAGGATTGGCCTCCAAAAGACCCATATCAAGGGAACACAGAAGGCCTGGTAAGGCAACACAGACCACAGATTATGCCCTGGCTAAGATTAATTGAGCTCAGAAGCTCTCGTGATGTTCAAAACCACAAAGAGCAAAAAAGAAAAAGGGAACAAATTGTAACAACAGAGAAAACATAATTTTCCAAAGGATGAAAACTAAGCAGGATATAATCTCATCTTTGTATTTAGTAGGGATGGTAGCACCCACAAGCAATAATACAAATTTTTGAAAAGAAGATGATAGTGGACTTACTCTATCTTCCAGTAATATTCAGCTTATCTTCCCACTCTGAAACTACTCTGAAGTTACTGAAGTTTGCTTACAAATATAACATAGCAAGATGACTGTAGATTTCAACAAATAGGTCAAAAATAGGAACTGAATACCCCTAAAAAAAGGCTATTCTTCACAAACTTTGGTAATAACATGTCTTTTCAATATTTTTGCCCCTGAGAGCTTTGATATCAGAGCAACCAGCAATTTTACATAAAGAATTTTAAAAGTGGTGCCTTTGCAAACTTACTGAATGACATTAATTGCAGGGAAACAACAAACCCAGCTTTTATTTCTCTTCATATCTGATGGAAATAACTTATGATGTCAACGTAATGTTGAAAATACTTGGCCTAGGGACTTGGCTTTATGTAAAAAAACCAAAACTGAAAGCAAATACATCCACTGTTTTAATAAATCTTTAGCTTCTATTAAGACACATGAAAAAACTTGGCATGGTAGTCTAGCAAGTTTCCTAAGAATTATGACAGTTTTTTCTTGTAAAAAACAGGGCACTAATTCTTAGAATCCAATGAGAAATTCAGATTTGGAGAAACTCAAGACACCTTTCCTATCCTACTGCAAAACTCATTTCACCTACCTTTTGTGCTGTTGTTTTATTTGGGTTAGTACCACTTGCTGAAAATACAGGAATGTTCTGAGAGTTACTGAATATCAGTAACTCATCCTTAGAATCTGCAATCTAAACAAAGATAAGGAAATGGTGATTTTTTAGTTATCCAGAGAGATTATGTCGGCGAGAGGAGCAAGACGACGATCCAATGTGGTTCATAAATCAAGCTCGTTTATTGTCAGACAGTGCACATACTTATACTACCTTACGTGCTCAAAATATTATTCACTTACAGAAGTTTCACACGGGATCTTTCTCTAATCTAATTAAAACACAAACTGGTATCAGAAGGCAATAACATCAACAGTTTCTTCTGCCAAGCTAATCTCTAGACACCTGCACCTTGTTTACAGCTCTCATGTCTCCCTTTCCCACAGTTGGTTTGAGAACAGCCTTGAGCAGAGGCCTAACACTTGTCTATGGAGCCTGGATTGCTCACTTATACCTTATGTCTGTGCAGCCAGAAATGGCCATTTCCCAACATATCCCCCTTCTTTTCTTTGAGCAATCCAGACCATGTTTACATTTTTCTATTATTTATCAAATACTTAACATTATAAACTAATTGACACTTGAACTTAACAGAAATGAAACTTAACAGCACTAACAGTCCTTAAAACTTACCTATAATCACTTAAACTTAACTTCATTTAAACTTAACACTTATATTTAGCAGAACTTAAATTTAACAGAACCTAACCTTAATAGAGCTTAACAGAATTTAAAATCAATAAACTTTAACCTAACATCACTTAAATTTAGCAACACTTAAACTTAACGGAACCTATGGCACTCTTATTCTTATAATTGTAATAACTATTAAAACTATCAATCTTATCTTAATAAACTTCATTCATCATCTATTTTAAAACTTATATCAGTCAATCAATTTCTTAAAGGCAATGTTACTCTTATTATCTACTTCAGTCTTTTCCCAGTTAAACTGGGTCTTCTTTGCACAAACCCTCTAGCGACCCATGGCCCTGATCATGGAGCCATTCTTCAACAATTCCTCCTTGTTCCTCTTTGGCAAGCAAAACACTGTGGGTCACTTTGGTTACTTGTTTCATTAAACAGCTATACACAATCTTAACAATTATTATAAACACAATAATAACAACACACAATCGAAGGCCTTCAAATAACAAGGTTTGGATCCAACCTGTGATGCCCAATGAGGACAACCACTTAGCCATTCCTAAGTCATTGCTCACTTGCAATTGCTGGGTGAGCTGAGTCAAAGTTTTTAATTGTGCATGTATTGAATTAGAATGATCAGAGAGATTCATGCAACACATTCCCTCAAATTCTTCACACCCATGTCCTTGTGCCAACAACAAAAAGTCTATTGCGGCTCTATTTTGCAACGCGGCGTGTCCCACAGAATCCACATCAAGCAACAAGTCTGAAATTGCTTTAGATGTAGCGTTTGTTTGTTTGGAGAGCTAACAACCTAGTTTGTTCAATTGGGCCAAGGCCCCAGCCGAGGCCACTCCTGGAGCAAGGAAGGAGGCTGCAATAATAGCAGCAGGCGACCAAAACTCGACATTAGATTTACAATCAGAAGCAAAGCCGTGTACAAAGAGTTTCAAGCGCCTGAGATGGTGCTGTCGAAGCTTATTAAGAATCATCGAGGTGTTAGGGGTCAGCAATGTCAACCTTCCAAGAGAACAGGGTCCCCTTTTATTTTGGAGGGGATACCTGGCCAGGCTCGATCTCCACAAATGAAAAACATGCCACTAGGTAATTTCAAGGGTTGATTAGTAGAACGGGAAATGTTGGGGGAGGTATAATTGCACCATACATGAGTGTCTCCATACACTGAAAGGCTAGAGTTCACACGGGCCCAAGCCCCGGGGACCCACACCAAGCCCAGCCCTGGGCCATGGCGGCTACAGCCGGGGCAGGCTCTTACAATGCCTTTTGCTTCCTGCATTGTTATCTTAAACTGGCGAAAAAGTCCCTTCGCATTTTGGTGAAAGGTACCATGAGCTTCTCCGGCCTTGCTTTCATCTGAGGGGCCTGGATTGCTCACTTAGAGATGGCCATTTCCCAACATACCCCCCTTCTTTTCTTTGAGCAATCCAGGCCTGGTTTACACCTTTTTTTCTTCTACTGTATTCATCAAATACTTAACTACACATGGCAATAATACACTTATGATTATAATAATTACTAAAACTATCAATTCCATTTTTACAAAGTTCACTAATCAGTCTTTAAAACTTAAGCTTGTTAACCAGTCTCTTAAAGGCATACTTTAAGTGTACTATTATCTGTATCTTTTTCATGATTTAACACACATACTTGCAACCTTACAATTCCCCTTTCTGTTTTAATCAGTATGAGTTTGTTTATGGCATTACCAGCCATTTGTCAGAGGTAGCGCAGTAAGAAACACACATAACTAGACATAAGAATACTTCCAACACCTGTGTGCTAAACATTCTAAGGTGATCTTGTGAATTAGTCTCAATTGCTTCATCTCTGAAGGCTGTCAATTAGGTTAATACCTTACTGAAGTCTAGAATACTATGCTAACATCCAGGGTCTGCAACAGCTGCCTTGTTTCAGTGAAGACATGGAAAGCCCTTCAGGATAGGGTCTCCAAGTCCACCCCAAAAAGGATCCAGCTGATATAAATTCCAATTATTAAGTCAAACCCGACTTAAATACGATTTGGATGCAGAAACACCTGGGTCCGCTGGTAGATGTCCGACCAGGGAGAGTCAAGGCTTGGCCAGGGCCAGGACTCCAACTGGAGGGATTTCCCTAGCACAGATCTTATGAGAAAACTGTTAGAAACAACAACTAAGAAGGTTACTTAAATCTGAGCAAATAATAGAGACAGTTACACAAACATAACACAGGTTGTGCAGACTGTAAAATAACAGACTTTACCAAATACTTTTGACTAAAAAGACCATGGTACCATGAACATGATAATTAAAAGATTGCATATGCATGAGTTTACGTACGTAATCTTAACAGAACCTAATCCCTGCTATAACACACATAGCTATGTATAGTTGTAGTTAACTCTTATAAAATCTAGTTGTAATACTTAACTGTAACAGAACTTAACAAACCTAATAGCATTTAAACTTTAACAATATATTTATAAGTACTAATACATCAGGGATGATCACTTGGGATATGTTTGAAAACAGTGTTGCAAGCTGCAAGCACACAGATCCATCCTTTCTTTGCTCCATCTTCTCCGAGATCACTGTACTTCTAAGTTTAGCTGTAGGTATAAAACTCAAACACTCATTGAAACAAAGTAAAACAGGAAAAACAGTAAGAACAGATTACAATTCCAGTCATTCATTTCTATCTAGCAATACAATTCCCATCATTAATTAACAAACAATACAAAGGTATACATTTCCTGACAAATTCTGCTACTAAGGCTTACCACTCTAAAACATGCAGGATTTTGCAGAATGAAAAAAATAAAGACAGAAATATTTGAAATCTTATTCTAATACTATCACTATAAGAAACAAACTGCTCAGTTTTGCTCCAACAAGCAATCTTCTTGTCTTACTTTTACTTCTTTTGTTTTTTTTTTTTTTTTTGATAAAAGATACACTACTTAACTTTAACTCTCAAGAGTCCTTCAAGGAAAATCTAACTTAAACATTTCCTAATATATAGTCTGCAAGTTTGCACATGTTATTTATTCAAATGTTTCTTCTAGCTTATTAATCAGTTTACATTTCACCCAAACTTCCTTATTCTGCTCGGCCTCGGCTGCGCTTTGGCACCGGCCTGTTAGGTGTACAATTCTGCTGCGTCCCCTCTGGATCAGTTCTGCCACGTTTTCAGTCCTTTGTTTTTGCTGAATTGTTGCTGTGGGCTGGATGCTTGTAAGCAGTCACTCCAGCACTCTCACTCTCTCCGTCCTCCCTTTCTCCCCCTTTTTCTTTTTGCACTGACTAAGTGCAAGTCCTGTAGCAACCTAGATTTCCCAGATTTCTTCTTGTTAACACAATTTCCACCAGTAAAGTCAGCAGCAAGTATACGAGACAATATGAACAGTCTTTGATACTTGCAGAAAAACGACCTATTAAAAGTGCACCCAGGGGTTGACTCAGGAGCACCGGCGGTCGAGGGCGCAGGCTCAGAGAGTGCTGGGCCGGTACTGTTGGAGCACGGCGGGCGGCCGCGCTCTCCTTCCCGTTTTCCGGTGCCAGCAAGCGAGCTGCGCGGGGTCCCTGTGGCTAGGGAAAACTGTTGTTACTCAGTCGATGCTGGGAAAAGAGGTTCCTCGCTGCCCGCCCGGCGCACAGAAAAACCGTGGCTGTTGCCGCGCCGTGTCACCACCGCTGCCGGCTCCACAGCCTCGCACCCCCGGCGCACTGAGATGCCGCCGGAGCCGAGGGCAGGAGCCGAGGGCAGGGACCGCCGGGCAGGAGCCGCTGCTTACTGCAGCGGCCGCGGGGAGAAATCCGAAACCGCTGCGAGGAGAAATCCGAAACTGCTGCGAGGGGGGGGCGGGCGGACACCTTTCCCTGGAACTCTGGAAGCAGTGTTCTAGGAGATGCATCTGCAGCTAAAGAAGAAAAAGGAGAGGTCCGGAAAGTTCTCAACGACTTTGAGGAGCAGTAACTTCCTCGGATTCAGATAGAGATGAATAAACAGAAAAGCGAGAAGGATTCAGTCAGCCATGATGGTCAGGAGCTGGAGGCTCTGTTCTCTGATGTCCAGCCACTGTTCCCAGGCAGCAATTTGCTCCTTCTGGCCATCTCCCCCAATTCTGGGGGATGTGGCATGGGGGGGGCGCCGTTAGAGGCTCGCGGGTCGAGCTCTCTAACCTTTTAAACATGTAGAAATTTTTCCAGTACATCACTTTCATCACTTTTCTGTCCCTTTTTCCCTGACGGATTGTGGAAGCGAGTCCGATTGCAAAGCTGTTTTCACAGTCTCGGGGGCGGCTGTCCGGTTATCACTGAACATGTCTCACAGCGCCCTTTTTAATTGTCTCTCAGCCGGGTATTTGAAAGGCCACTCTCGCTCTCAGGGTTAATCCACAGTCTCAAGTCCATTTTAGGAGATTCCGAATAGCGGAATTATCACAGTTCAATTCTCTCACAGAGATGATAAGTTAGAAGAGGTCCTGGACTGTCAGCTGTCCTTCATCTATCTCCATCCCTTCCGTCCTCTTCCCCAGACCTGAAGCACCGGGGCTCTCTGCCTAGGCGCGACCCTCCCGCCTCTGCGCTAAGGGCCGGCGTCTGGCAGGGGCTATCATTTCACCTCTTTTGTCTCCCATGGCGGTGACTATTTCTGCTATAAATGCCTGCATTCCCACCGGCACTCGGCTCATCTTTTCTAACATGACCTGAATGGAGGCGTCTGCGGGGAGCGTAACAAAAATGTTCTTTGTCTGCTGATTACAATTTTCTAAAACACACTGGCGTAACAGTGCCCCTTGCCTCCACTGCGGCACCCCAGCTGTGATAGCCGCGGATACCCTGTCATCCTGCAGGGACTCAAAGAGCACTGGAAACGCCGCTTCTCCTCGGCTTAAAGTTCTAACGTCCTGAGCTAGTTTTTCATCGCCCTCTTCCAAAGCTTTCTGTTCTACCTTCGCCCAGCTAATTCTGCGTTTCCCTTCCCCCGCGCGAAACGGAGCAGCGCCCCCGCCTCCACCTCCACCCAGCGAGGGGGGGGACGCGAGCGGCGGCTGGCGCGCCGGCGGCTGCTCCTGCCGAGAAGGGACACTGCTTCCTCGCATCGGGCGAGAAGGCATAGAATCGCCCGGGGTGGGAGGCAAAGCCGGCTGATCTTCCTTCCCCCTGTGGTTCGGCCGGTGCACAGGGGAGGGGCGGACACCCCTCCTCCGGCTGTGGCGGCGCGGGCGCCGGGGCGGCCGATTGCTCCGCGCAAACAGCGGCCGCCTCCGGGGCAACGCCGTGCTCGGGCGGCGAGCCGTGCACCTCCAGCACCATACACCTCCCTACTGCTGGCAAGCTAGGCGTTTAGTTCCCAATGCCGAGCATTTCCGGGATAGGGTGCTCCCCTCCCGGGGTCCCCCCGCTCCCTTCAGTGACCCCTTCTAACTTTTCCATGGCGACGGCAGAACTTTTTTCTCAGTCTGGTACCTCTGTAAACAGGTCGTTACCTCCCTCCAGGGCTTCCCGAGTGTCGCGCCTATCTTGTTGCTGTCTAGAATTCCCTCAAACAACTGATCACCATATTTCCGCCATTCAGGCAGGTCAAAGATCGTATTAGGGTCCCTGAAGCAACCCTTTTCTACTCCTAACGGAACTAATCCTGTCACCTGTTTTAAGGTGTCTTTGCTAACTCCCCGCTTTTCCAAAAAGCGTGTTAACAAATCTACGGCTACCTGCGAATCCATATCCGTCCAGCTGGTTAACCTCTCCAGGCTGATCGCAGTGGCTTCCGCGTCCCTCCGCGCCGGCCCCTCCGCGTCTTTCCGCGCCGCGTCTATGCGCCGATCGCGATCGCCACGCAGCCTTTCCGAGTATAGCCGTTCTCGGGCGGCGGACCCTCTCCGAGGTCCAAGCGATCGGATCCCCCCTTCGCCGCGCAAAGGGTATAGATCTTCGCTCCCCGGTCGCTGCTACCGGTGCTTTCCCGATCCCGCCGGTCCGGTCCCGCGCGTCTTCGTCCCGCACGTCGGGGTCACCATTTGTCGGCGAGAGGAGCAAGACGACGATCCAATGTGAATCATAAATCAAGCTCCTTTTTTGTCAGACAGTGCACATACTTATACTACCTTACGTGCTTGAAATATTATTCACTTACAGAAGTTTCTCTAATCTAATTAACACACAAACTGGTATCAGAAGGCAATAACATCAACAGTTTCTTCTGCCAAGCTAATCTCTAGACACCTGCACCTTGTTTACAGCTCTCACGTCTCCCTTTCCCACAGTTGTTTTGAGAACAGCCTTGAGCAGAGGCCTAACACTTGTCTATGGAGTCTGGATTGCTCACTTATACCTTATGTCTGTGCAGCCAGAAATGGCCATTTCCCAACATGCGATAGAGGAGAGAGAGAGAGAAGAAAGAGAGAGAGAAAAGGAAAGGAGGGGCATAGCTACCACGGCACGACGAGATCCTCGTTGTCCGGATCCGATGGATTCATCTCGTCCTTCTGAGTCCGACTGTATTCCTTTTGTAATTTAGCCAATTCAGTAGGAGTATAGGGTATTTCTTTGGTAATTATACAAGGGAAGGCATCATCTATGCCCTCATATTGATACTCAGTTTTAACTAATGGCCGTAATTTTTTAATATCTAATTGGTCTAAATGTTTTTCAGCCTCTTTTAAATCTTGATGAGGATATAAAGGGTTCTTATGAGCTTCTATAGAGTTCATATTTTCTAGATGCTCAGTGAGAGCTGCTCTGAGCCGTTCAGAGTGACACCTTTCCTCTCTTAATTGATTTTGCAGCACTTTACTAAATCTTGCAGGGAATGTAGGGTCTCTGCATTTTTGGTGTTCCATTGGGATTTTTCTTTTATAGCAGCAGCGAAGGCAGCTCCCAGTACAGCACAAACAACAGATTTACCCTTGCCCGGTCGAGACCTTTTTTCAGCTCGCAAACTGGTAATGCAGTCCATTATTGCATGCTCATTATCCCAATTTCTTTGTGCCCACTCTAGACTTGGAGGAGCAGGGCGACTATCAAATTTTTCAAGAAAAGATAGTAAAACATTGTCTTTACACTGACTACCCGGGACAACCATTTTCTCTAAGGCTATCTCACAGACTGACTTTAGGACAATTCTGACTTCACACAAGACACAACACAAGAGAACTATTGAGGCGTGGGTCCCCTCCAAGCAGGAGTTTTTTAGGCTCCGCACAACACCACGTAACAGGAGTTTTTAGGCTCCGCACAAAGCACCAAGGAGAGGCTTTTACTACAACTACAGACGGGAGGGCCTCCCCACAAGACACAAGCAGCAGAATTGGCTTCAGGACTGAAACTTACACAACAAAACACATAAAAGGGAATTCAGGAAAAGTTGTATCAGAATTCTCAAGAGTTCAGTCTATTACAGGTGAGACATCAAGCTCCACAACCCCTTAGAGAAAAATTACAGTAAAATTTCAAAGCCTGCAGAATTCTGGGAGAGGAGACAATACTATTATGAAAGGCACTTCGGGTCAGAGAATGTTATCCTGCCGACTACGCCAAAAATGTTATGATCTAATTATTAAAGTTCTTTAGAGATACTTCTGCTTGAATTAAGGTACAAGCGAGACCATATGCCAATCAATAGTATGGGTTTTATTTGATAGTAAATATGAGAGAGAGAGAGAGAGAGAGAAGAAGGGAGAAAAGGGGGAGTAGAGAGAAAGATGGGGGGGACAGAGAGGGACAGGGACAAAGAAGTATCACCACTCCGTGGGTCCCGCTGGTGTCCTGATGTCCTCTTCGGGTGGTCTCGGTGGTGGAAGTCCCCCCAAAAGCACTGAGTGCTATGGGTTGATATACACTCAGGCCAGGTGGTAATGTCCAGGCATGTCCCCCTGGGGGAGGGGGCAGCCTCTAGCAGCAGACTCTGCTTGCATCACGTGCACTCCTGTGGTGCAAGGCGTCTGGGGAGCACTTTGGGGGGTCTGTGATAGATTGTGACTCCCCCTGAACTGCCTCTCACCTGAGAGTCCCGTGGATGTGGCTTGTGGGGCTGGGGAGGCTTCACAGCTGGGCCAGTTTGTGTACTGGAGGATGAGTGTGTATTGCCTCTGATCAGAGGTTACGCCATCCTCCTCCCCCTTTCAGCTGGGGGCTAAGGCTGTGTAAACGTGGCTTCTGTGAGCTGTGCTTTGCCCCCCCACCCCAAACTCAGCCAGAAACGATTCTCAGTACAGCTGGTGGCCCCAGGCTCTGCGGACGGATTCCTTTCCCACAGACAGATGATTGAACAATAGGCTTTTCCCTTTATCTAATCTCAGCAGTTTGACTCAGTTCAAGGTCCCAGTCAGGTATCTTCAGGGAAGCTTCTCTGATCAAAACTTTATATCAATGTTTGAGGCATTAACTATTTTCAGTCTCTGACAGCAAGTCAACAGGAATGGCACAACTGCAGCACCACAATTCTTACCAGAAACAGTCATTTTGTCTCACCTTGTCACCTTGTAGTTTGCAATACAGGGCTGGCCTCCCCTCAACATCTGCACAGATGCTCAGGTCTTAAACCAGCCTGGAAGTCCAGGTCACTCCTGTGGTGTGAATGCTTGATCCCAATTAATAAGGGATGAAGCAGAGAACCCATGAGATGCAGGAATCTGCAAAACTTTGTGACGTTTCAGCCTTGGCATCATTGTCTAAGTTTTAGGAAGCAGCAGCCTGTACTGGCTTAATGGCAGAGCTCAGGCAGCAATTTGAAATTAAAAATCAAAATATGTCAACCAGAGAAAGAAAAAGAAAAGAATCTTAATTGTTCTAAAGCAGAAATTAGGAAATGCAGAAAACCAACAGAGAAAACCAAATACATCAAGGACATAAACCTGACTGGAAAACCTAAAAACAGAAAAGGATTTTCTTAAAATTTGGAATAGGAGTAACTCCAGCAATGATACAGACTTAAAAACATTTAAATTGATACAGGGAAGACAGGGGGCCTTGAGTCAGTTTTTATGGAATGGTATGTTAATCTTGGCAAACCCTGTCCTATAGCTTTGTCCCTGGTCACACCCAAAACACCAGGGGTGAAAGGAAGACAATATGGAATCAATTCCCTGGACATCTGTATGCTGAGAGAGGCTGTGACAGGGTCAGAAAATAAGACAGGAAGACCAACAAAGGGGGAAGAGGGTATTTTTCATTGAACCATGACTTCAAGTCCATGAGAGCCTCGGTGTCACACTGAATGGAGGACAATGAAATGGGAAGTCACAAAGGCCCAAATCCTTACACGGGTCTTTATTTTCACATCAAATTTATTTATATTAATGGCATCTCATGCCCATTAGTGGTATCTAATGCTTAATAGTTGCAGTGGAACTGCCTTGCATAAGTGGGATGTCTAACTGCACCTGAGGATGTGACCCTCTGGAATGGGCTCTGCCAGACCCTGTGGTGTCCCTGAAGCCTCTGCCATGCAAGGGCTGCTGTGGGGAAAGCACCACGTGGGATGGGAACAGAGCATCCTGTCCCTATGGTGGAGGGGAGTTGCTGCACACAGGACACAGGATGCTCTGGTGTGGGCTGCTCACAGCCTGGACCAAAGGTAATTACTCAGGTCTTCGTTTTCATTCTCTGCCTTTCCCACTAATGTTTCTTCCATATTTCTATGGGTTTGTGTGTGCAGCTGCCTGTGGTCCAGAAGGTCTATCTTCCCATCCTGACATCTTGATAGGCAGTAGAACGAGTGGGATACAGCACTAAGAGGTCATTAGTATTCAAATAGGTCAGGAGCTCACCTGGGGGGTTTTGCATGACAGTGTTTTCCCAACTTCTTGTCAGAAACAAGTGTTGATAAGCATGAGAGCAGTCACCAGTGATGAAACTGCAAACGTTAAATCAAACCTTGGTGGTGCTTGGGGGCAAGGAGGAGCTCACCTTGCACATTTGCTCACATGCAGGAATGGCAGGTGATGAAATGCTGCCCAGAAAATACAGTGTGTTGTGGAGAGCTGGCAGTTTGCTTCCTGCACCTCTGCTCTGCTGTCTGGGGCTATCTCACAGTCTGAGAACTTCCTTTTCTTGGCTGTAATATGCCAAGCAAGCATCTCCTGTCCTACACTGAGCTTGTGGGTCCCTAATTTTCTGTGTACACTAAAATGTTTGTGGACTACTGTGTGTATGTGTGTGTAGAGGACTCAGTTAGTGCCTACTTAGATTTGTGGGTATATGTGCTTGTTAGGAATTTCATAATTTCACCCAGAGTTTCCTTATGTGTAAAATGGAGATAATAACAGGTAATTACCTGCCTGGCAGGGCTGCTGTGAGGACAAATTAACCAATGCTTGTGTGGGTGTTTGCAGATGAAAAGCATGATATTAAGACTAAATATAATGATTGAATGTTACAGAAGAGAGTTTGTATTTATTATGGTGATTGACTATGAGCTGAAAGCACTTTGTAGGTGTTTATTTCTTGTGCAGTACTGAGTATTTGTGGAAGGTGGAAAACTGGTGGAGCCGAGTTTGGGGTATGTGTCAAAGAAATTGTTAAAGTTCCTCTTTAACCTTACAGCCTACTGACTTTCTTCTTCTCTCAACTAAATCTAATGCTGAACAAGGGGCAAGAAAACAGAGGAATGAAAATGTGGGCAATCTAGAGAGGAAGGGAATGAAAATGAAATGCAATTGAAGATCATGATTTCAGAGAACAAAAATGTAAAAAGATGAATGGGAAAATAAAAGCTGGGGGAAATGAGGACAGAGGAAAGGAAAGAAACCTCAGGGATTCATGGGTGTTAGATTTTCTCAGTACATGGAATTATGAGAAAGTAAACACCAATTTAAAAGAGGCGTAAGAAACAATGGATGAAAAGCATATGCAGGGAAAGAAATTGAGTGAAATGAGAAGGAAGCAAGAGATGTGCTTAATTTTTTTTTCGTTTTGTTAAGTGTAATGACATAATTCTTTTATTTCCTATGGGTTGTTGAGAGGCACTTCTTTGCAAATCTAGAAGATGGTGCCAAGTATTTCAGATGCTTTTTGCATTGTTCCATGGGCAGGCTGTTAAGAGTTAAGGTGTGGATGCATTTGTCAGCGTTAGAATGGCCCTGTCTGGTTTCATTTGGCTTTCATGCTGTCTCTGGAGAATTAATGGAACAAGTTCATTTCCATCAACTTCAGTGAAGCTGCACTGCGAGTGAATCAGAACCACTCTCACTGCTAAATGTAGCTGTTGCCCTATGAATCCCTGATCCAAAGTGTTTTTCAGGTTAAACCTGGAATGTTTTGTGATTAAACCAAAATAATAAGACAAAAGCTTAATTGTTATGAACACTCTGAGTATGGTATGTCAGTGTGCAGGCTGTCCAGAGGAGTGGCAAGGGGAGGTGGACCATGAGAAGAGTCAGGTGTAAATAACCAATACACACAGAGTTCAGAGTGCAGACTGCCTTTCCTTGCAAATTGTCCTGGGTTGCAATGAAAACCATTGGCAAACATCCTTGCAGGGTCCTGTGGCCTGTTTGCTTTTGCTCCCTCTGGTTCACCCTCTCTCATCCCCACCCTCCCTACTTCAACATCTCTCCAAATCCAGGATGGCTCCAGTTCTTCACCTTGCTTCACATCTCCTCCTTGCACCCCAAAACTTATTTTGGGCTGAATCACTCTTACCTCAACTCATTGGTCTAAATTAATCTTTTGTGTAATTCAACTGACTAAAATTGACATAAATGGAGTTACATCAGAGCTGAAATTAACAGTCTGACTAAAATAGCACCTGCCTTTTCTACTGAACCAATGCATGTCTCTTCCCCACCTCCACCCACACACTATGATTTTAACATTTCTTTCTCCTCTTTGCTCTTTCACTTATCCCACTGCCATGAGCAAGCTGTGCTCTCAGTGGTTGGTGTTGCCCTCTCTGCTCCAGTATCCTGTTTTCCTTCATCCACACAGTGCAGGCTGTTGGTCCCTGTTAACAGCCGAGCCGTGTCTGTGTCCAAGCCCATGCAACAGCTTTGCCTCTTCTGTTGGATTTTCCTGTCCTTCACCACAGAGATGCACCTTCTGAGTTCAGAGCCTATTTGCACTGGGGACTTCCTGTACCTATAGAAATTATAGTCTTACTCCAAAGAATTTGCAAGTCAGAGTGTCATGGTGTTCAAAGAGGAGGAGGGAAGTTAGATGAAGGTGAAGTTATTTGCCAAAGGTAGCCCAGCAGGACAATGGCAGAGTTGTGGGTGTCACACTCAAAGCATCTCTTCCTTTCCCATGACTTCCTTTATGCCAGCATGGCATTTCTCATCACCTCTTTCAACCTCTGTCTGGGCCCCCACCCTCACATGGTGGTTAAACACCTCCTTTGCTTTCTTTCTCATCCCCTCTGGCTTTCTGACTTCTTTCAGCTTGCCCTTGGAGCCTGCTCATGTTGGCTAGGCTTTCTTCCCTCCTCTTGAAAAATCTGGGTGTTTGCAACCAAAACTAAAGTATGGCTTCTCTGGTTGAGCCGTACTTTGTCTGGCAGCATGTTCCACCCTTTGCATCTGGGTATCTCTTTGGGGCAAGGATTTGTTCCATAATTGCTCTAACTTATTTATTATCATGGCATATTGTCCCGGTTTGAAGGACAGGTGTCTGTTAAGGAAGGCAGAAGCCTCCCTTGGAATGGGAAACTGTAACCCTTCTCCCTCCGAATTATTATAAATTTGAAATTAAGAGGCTCTCAGGCAAAGATATGGAAATAGGAATAACAGTTCTTTACTAATATCTAAAACAAAGATGACAAATAACAACAACTATAACGTTAACCAACAAACAGAACCAGAAACCCAGTGGCAGCCTGCTCGGCTTCAGGCACCTTTTCCTTTTGGTGCAGTTCCAGTCACAGCCTGCAGGGGCGCTCTGGGTGTGGTGATTCCCCGGTGGCTGCAGGGGGCGCTCTGGGTGTGATGATTCCCCAGTGCCTGCAGGGGGCACTCCGGCATGAGCTCAGGTAGCACACGGCAAATGGCAGCTGCCCGAGGCAGGGAAGGATGGAGGAGAGCCCTTGCTCCACAGACCCTCGGGGGGCAGCTGGTGTCGGTGCCACAGCAGGATCCCTGGACACAGGGAGCTGGGACGGCAAGAGGTCTCGACGTGCAGGGGGGAAACCCCGCCACAATGTAGCGAGGTAGCGAGGAAACTCGGAGCGGCGAGGAGGAGCGGGGGGAGAGACAGGTTGGTGGCAGGCAGCTCCCGATGGGCAGAGAGGAAAAAGACTCACAGCAGACAGACCGGCAGCTCCGCGCTGGCTTCTCAGGGGGCCGTGGGTTCAGCAGACAGCAGCTCCGACCGTCCAGCTCCGAAGGTCCCGAGCAAGAGAGCGTGACCTCCCCCCTGCCCTTGCTTTTCAGTCTCTCCAAATCTCGCGTTGTCAAGCCCTGCTTCCATAAGGGGCAATTCTACCCCACCCTGCCAAGGAGAAAGGCTCTAGCCTTGTGCTTTGTTTCTCTTAAGTACCCAGTCATTTGTGTCTTAGCAACCCATGGGAGAAAAATTCCTGAGGAAAAGAACTAAATCCAACCTTCAACACATATGTATTTGCAGTGTTATGCAAACTATAAAAGCTCCTAGTTCTAAAGGTCACCATGGGTGTACCATGTGTTTACCTTCCAAACACAGATGAGCTCAGAACAAAAGGGAATGGCAGGCCTGTGAGGAGATGAAGGCAGGGAATCACCCTGATCTAACTAATTTGCCAAGGCAGTGTTCACAAAAGTCAGTTACCTAGTACTGCAGACAAACAACCCAATCCAACCTCTCTGTCTTCCAGATGAGTGAATTAATGCCCCAGCACTGCTGTGTAGCTCCATAGCAGTGGAGAGCAGCATGTCCCGGACACCCAGAGCAGGATGTTTCTCATCCTAAGTGTCAGGCTGCCCAGTCTCCCATGCTGGGACTTAGACCAGGAGCTTCTTGTTCTGCAGTGTCGGGTGCCAGCCGTAGCTTCCTGGAGGTGGTGGACAGAGGCTGGGATGTTGTAGAGGATGCTGTGGTAGATTTGTTTCCAAGCTCAAAAGAACCTTGCTGCAGCTAATGGCCTTCAGAAGCTGGAGAGCTGCTGTGCTACCTGGTGACCAAGGCCACCAGTACATCCCACACATGGCTTGTCACAGTGCTATCCCAAGCACTGGCGTGAGTGACAGCTGAGCTGTGATTTGCTTTTCACATTGCTCTGCAGCATTGAAAGAGGATCACCTTACCTGAGCTCATGAAGTGACCCCACTATATCCTATATGCAACTTCCAGGAAGAGTAGAGGGATAAATGAAATGCTTGTGAGATATGCAAAATGCTAAGCCATTAGTTGCAGTCCTTCCCAAGATCATCTGTTGTCTACTAGCATTTACTGTGACTTAGGTCAATTGTTAGGAAGAGGGGGGAAAATAAATCCAGTCATTGCTTCCTCTACTAATTGACAGCCTCAACAAAGTGGAATTAGAGCCATGAAGACAGGACTCTCTCATTCTGCTTGTCAGAGCAGAGATGCTCTAGTAGGGATGGGATCTGCCACAGGCTGCACTCTTCCCCAGGGGACGCAGCTGCTTCTCCAGTAGAAGAATATAAATACAGGAGGGTGAGAAGAAGGTGTGGGGGTCTGACAAACAGAAACCTGTTCCTGAGACAGCTATGCTGGAAGAATAAAAGGGAAAATGCCCAGGGTCACTCTCAAGGGAAGAATTTTAAAAGATCCCACCTAAGTATGACAGGGCAAATAGAAAACAGTAGGTATGTAGGATAAGCTAAACACAAGGAGAGAGATAAGGATTCTTCATCATCGGAAGGGGGAAAAGGAATATGGATAAACTCAAAGCTGTAGCTTATTTCTGCTGCAGTTTCTCCTCCCCCTTGCTTCCTCCTATGTGCTTTGCATAAGGGTGCAGCACAATAACCTGCCACAACCTCAAAATAAAGAGTATTGAGTGACAATCTGACTGAAAAATACCCCTCTGCTGGAAAAAATCTCTTAAATAGGATGATCAAAGTGTTCAGGTATTAACAGATGAGAATGGTTTATGGATCTGGATTAGCTCAGAATCCATCTGATTATTTTTAAACCTCTAAGACTGAAAGCTATAAACCTTCCTAAGAGAAATACCATTTATTTTAAAATGAGCAGCAAAATCTTGATTAATTGAGTTGCAAAAGTGTTGCGGTTTCGAGGTTTGGGAATTTGATTTTGTTGTGAGATAAGGATTAATAGTAGGCAAAAGCAGGTTTATACTTTAAGGAGTACAAAAAGGAATTTTATTAACAGATGTAAAACAGGAACAATAATTAGGCATCAACACAACTTTTCAGAACACTCTTTTCCCTTCCCTACCTTTCTTATTTTCTTTCTTGTTGACCATACAAAAGGTAACACTTCAACTTCTAGTTAATCTACCACCTCTGGAACTTCACAGTTTTCTTAATTTATGTAGAGAGAGAAGCTTTCTTTTGTTTTATCATGTTGACTCCCATAGGAAACACAGTTTCTATGGTTATTAGCTTTCTAGTAAGCAATTCTCTCTTTGAAGAGAGGTATTTGCTTTTCTAGACCCATTCCCATTTCAGTAGCTTTCCCAGGGCCACACCAATGGACATATGATGGTCATTGAGGTGTTCTTTTGAGAGCAAATGTTTCTATTACAGTGACAATGACATCCCCTTACTTCATCATCAGCAACACAAGTCGTCTTCTACTGTTTTCCTGGGGCGAGGAAAGAAAGATTTTAATACGCAAAAAGTCTCAGTCTACTGCTTATAACTTAAACCATTATATTCCCTTTTTCTCACTTCTTTTAGACCATTATTCATATATTACAGGGTGTATTACAGCTAACTTGATCAACATGTTTTTACAAAAGAACTTTCAACAGTAAAGCACTCCTCATCTCTTCCTTCTTTGAAAATAAGCTTAGTTATATTCATTAACTCAAAGTCTTTATGTTGTACCTTTCATAGGTGCCTTCATTTCTGTGCTCCTTCTGTGTGGGAAGAAAAAATGAATACCCCCAAAGTCCCATTCTGATGTTAGAAAGAAACAGTTAATTTGTCTTTTTGGCTGGGCAATAGTCACGTGGCTTTTGCCCGCGTGGTTTGAATGTTATAAGTCCGTGCCTGAACCGGAGAAAAGGAGTCTGTTTGTGCTGTCTCCCCATCCAAGCTGCGTTTTAGTTGTGGGAGCCCGGCGAGACTGCACCTGTGCTGCAGAGAGCTGGTCTAAGTCTCCTTTCTGTGCTGAGCCATGCAGGGCCGCCCGGCGGGATTCATGTCCGAGCTCCGCGGGAGGAGCCCAGTCTGAGTCCTCTCTCTCTCTCTCTCTCTCTCTCGTGCCGAGTTCACTGCGGAGCTAACCGGGCGGGGAGGGGAGCTCCCGAAACCTATGGGGCCCGACCTCAAACTCTCTTCCCGCCGGGCTGCGCTGCGGAGAAGCGATCGGCCTGGCCCAAACTAGGCGAGCAGAGCTGGCGAAGTTCTTTAGCCAGGGACAGCAGAATGAAACAGCTTGAGTTCTCTCTCTCTCTCCTCCCCCTCCCCACGCCATGCTGGTTGGTAGCCCCAGGCCATGTGGCCTGGGGAGACCTTACCCAGCTCTGGCGCGGAGAGGGAAAGTGACTTCTTTCTTCAGCAAACCGGAAGCTTCAAAGAGAGTTTCTTCAGGTGCTATCTTGGTTTTATGAGTTTTTTTGGTAGGCGGAGTTTATGCTGGCTACCTCATTTCCGACTCCACCCCCTCCCTCTACACCAGGAATTCTTAACAGCAATTACCCCATGACAAAAAGAAATGGATCTAAAAACAGGCACCGGAGGAACATGAGTGCATTATGCATTTGGGCTTTGCTTTCGGAAATATTCAAAACCAGATCTTATTGCCAATGCTGGTCTGAAATTATTATATTCTAAGCCTGAATTCAGGTGTCCATAGACCCAGGGAAGGACAGCCTGGGTCACTGTTCCTGTGACACTGTCTCAGGACCATCATCATGCCTTTGGTCAGTTGGCTGAGAAGTTCTTCCCTACTGAAGTGCAAGCAGTAATGTCTCCAGTATCAAAAGGAAGGTGCTCGGCTGGTTTCCCCGTGTGTGGCTCTGGGGTGCCCAGGGTGCTCCCCTGCTTGGAGCAACCCTATGGCCTGGGACAGACACTGCTGTGCAGTGTCTCAGTCGAGCCACACGGTGGTCTGGCCGCACAAAGAGCAGCTGGAACAGAGGCAGGGAATGTCGCCTGGCTCTTCTTCTATGACGTTAGCTCAGCATTTATAAAGCAAAAAAAAAAAAAAAAACAACAAAAAAAAAATTAGACAGCAAATTTTGAACATGACTTCCTGTGAAGTTTTGCTTTCACCCCTCCAACATGTCTGTCTGGAAACGGCCTTTCCAGAGGGAAGTTTGGTCAGCTCCTTTTATTTCTTTTGACTCACGGGAGTCACTCGCACCCGCTTCATCCGCCTGCACTGTGGCACTGCTGGACAGAAGCACTGGCAAGTGAAAGGCAGGGATCTTCTGGAGCTAGCAATGCTTCTGGTAAGGTCATGAGCTGCTGATTTCTCCTTTGCATGGCTTCTTTGGATGTTTTTAAGCTAAATATACATCAGAGTCGTGTATGCTGATCAGTAAAGGGCATCTTCAAAACCAAATCAACACACTTCTACCACATCTTAAAATCTAGCTGTTATCTTTCTTTATGTTCATGAATCACCAATCAACTTGTTCCATCTCCAGGTCTAAGCCTACGCTTCAGCCTTCTGCATCTCCACTTGGAGGGTTCCCTTTTTCTTTCCTATGCTACTCCCTTCACACAGTTTTGCATTTATTCTGGGGGCCAAACTGATTCCTAACTTTTCATTTTTGTATTTTTAGGGCCAGTTTCTAACTTCTCTGCCCCCCATTCAAGCCTCACAGATATATTCTTTCCCCCTCCTTATAAAAAAACAGTTTCCTATTTTGCCACGGCTTTTTTTAGCCATCCTCCAAAATGTCTAAAACTTTGTAGATACCAGAGCCTCTTCTCTGCTTCCAACTGCTTTCATTTCCTCCACTGAATATGCAGCTTTTTAAATGAATTTGTTCACCCTTGAACACTTCATGTCTCTCTTGGATGCCCTCCACTGACTCCCTCTTACCCACCACATAACTTTGGCACGCCTCGTCCTTGTCATCAGCACGAAACTCCATCTCCCACCTGCTCTTGCTGCACTGGCTGGAGGTCTGCTCCACAATATCTAGATAGTCCCATTAATCACTTCCTACCAGTCTGCTACTCCTCCCTCCAGCTTCTGCCTGGGACACCCACCCCAGACTTCCTTGTCTGCTCCACTCCTCTTCCTGTTACCTCTCACCTGAGCATTTTCTTCCCCACAGAGCTGACAGCAATGCACACTGACAGCTGGCCAGTACACAAGTAAGTTTCTGCAGACTTGTTGCTGTCTTAATTTTTCAGTGCCTCCATTCCTGGTGTTCCTTTGTCTATAAAGCACACCTTGATTTGGGTGCTACGTAATCATAGCTGCAATTAAGCATCCTATTCAGAGGCAGCATTGCTGATTCCTCGCTGTTTTCTTTAGCCAGAGCTTCCATTCAGGATTTGGCTCATCTGCAAATGGACTTGTCTTGGTTTGAAAGACAGGTGTCTGTTAAGGAAGGCAGGAGCCTCCCTTGGAATGGGAAACTGTAACCCCTCTCCCTCCGAATTATTATAAATTTGAAATCAAGAGGCTCTCAGGCAAAGATATGGGAATAGGAATAACAGGTCTTTACTAATATCTAAAACAAAGCTAACAAATAACAACAGCTATGGTGTTAACCAACAAACAGAACCAGAAACCCAGTGGCAGCCTGCTCGGCTTCAGGCACCTTTTCCCTTTGGTGCAGTTCCAGTCACAGCCTGCAGGGGGCGCTCTGGGTGTGATGATTCCCCGGCAGCTGCAGGGGGCGCTCCGGCGTGAGCTCAGGTAGCACAACAGCAATGGCGGCTGCCCGAGGCAGGGAGGGATGGAGGAGAGCCTTTGTTCCACAGACCCTCGGGGGGCGGCTGGTGTCGGTGCCGCAGCAGGATCCCCGGACACAGCGAGCTGGGACGGCAAGAGGTCCTGGCGTGCAGGGGGAGCCCAGTTACAATGTAGCAAAAAACTCGGAGCGGCGTGAAGGAGCGGGGGAGAGGCAGGCTGGTGGCAGGCAGCTCCCGATGGGGCAGAGAGAAAAAGACTCAGAGCAGACAGACCGGCAGCTCCGTGCTGGCTTCTCAGGGGCCGTGGGTTCTGCAGACAGCAGCTCCAACCGTCCGGCTCCGAGGGTCCCGAACAAGAGAGCCACCTGCCCCCGCCCTTGTTTTGTCAGTCTCCAAAATCTCGAGTTGTCAGGCCCTGCTTCCATGAGAGCGATTCTGCCCCACCCTGCCAAGGAGAAAAGCCCTAGCCTTGGTGCTTTGTTCTCTTAAGTACTCAGCCATTAGCTCAGTCATTAGTCTCTTAGCAACCCATGGGAGAAAAAATTCCTGAGGAAAAAAAACTAAATCCAAACTTCAACAGACTCTACAGCTGTCTTTTTTATTTTTTTCCCCCCACCCCCTGCAGGAGAAACCTAAGTAAATGCAGGTGATGTTGGTTTGCGGGTTTATTTTTTAAGCTCTTCTCTATACCAGCCCTGTGAATTAGAGTAGTATTTTCCTCATTTTAGAGAATGGGAACTGAGGCACAGCAGATGACTTGGCCAAGGCCCCTCAGGGTAGCTCAGCTGAATTGCAACCAATTTGAGTCCCTGCCTGTATGGGCGTTGAAAGAGCAAGAGACCAGGGTCAGCACTATTTCTTACAGGAAACTGCCTAAAAGTGCTGCCCTGTGAAGAGGAGCAGTCAGAGAGAATGGCTAAAGGTCTTTCTGTGCCTGCTCAGTCAGCAAATACCTTGCTGCAAGACATGAGCCTGTGAACGCAGTTGTTCCTTTCTGCTGTCTTCAGAGGACTCTCTTACCTATTTACTCTCACATGGAAACATGTGAGTGGGAGGACAGAAGCACTTGACTCATTTGCGGCAATTCTCCAGTTCAGCAGCCAGATTTTCTCCCTGAGGCGGTGTAATGTGACAGAAAGGAAGCTTCTGAAAGCATTTCTTTATCCTCCGGATTGCAGTCTGTCACTGCTGCTGCAGAAGTGACACACCTACCTTCCACCGCCTGCAGCTCTTTGGGTCGCTGGAGGGTGAATGGGGAAGGCAGGAGCTTCTTCCTCTCCACCCTGAAATCACCTTGTTTCGGGCTTGCTTGCTCTGGGAGTACTTGGACATGACTAATGCACCCATTCCTGTGCTGGCTTGGCAGCCCTTGCAAATGGAATTTCAGACTCGGGACAAGCACAGCACGGCTTGCTGTGCATGTAGCAGTCTCCCCACAAACTCCTGAATCCTGATCCAGAGAAGAGAGTCAGGAAGGTGCAATCTTTGCCAAGCCTTTGTGAGTCTTGCTGTGGTGCCAGCCAGCACAGGGAAGGAGTATAGTGTTTAATAACAACCATGGCACAGGCACCTATTTATTTACTCTTCTATTTCAGGACAGCAAAGCCCTGTCACCCCAGACTAACCTGCAGCTGACACAGTGAGAAATGGAAAACACTCTCTTGTATCCTCCATCACATAAACAATTAGCTGTCTTTGCACAGCTAATTTTTAAGCAGTTACTGTTTTTTATGGAGAAAAAAATAACCCCAAACAACAAATCAAATCAAATCAAATCAAAACAAAAACAAAAACAAAAAAACAACCCCAAAAATAGTATGGTTGAATCAGAGGCATTTTGGTAAATCATGTTGTTTTGTTTTGGAGGATACCACTCCTCACAAAAAGACTTCTACTATACAGCTCTTGAACACCTTATCACAAAATTATACTTATTTTAATATCTGCCCCTGTTTTTACTCCTATTTTGCACGTAGATGGTAAATGTTCTTCAGCGAAACAAGATGTAGGTGAGGGAGAAAGCATAGGGATTTTATTCCTAAAGAGCTGAGCACTCAAAGATCTGTAACAAAGAGCTTGTAGCATTTTATGCCACATGAGAAACACTGCCAGGAAATTTATCAAAGAATGTATCATGAGGTGGGCTATTTAGGGACTGAAATTACATAGGAAGGACTGGCAAGAGAGATGTGCACTCAGGACAAACGCAGCTGCAATTAATGCTGAATATAAGGTGTCATATCTTTATCTAATGCACAGCCTGCACTGCCTCGCAAAGGAAAGTCAAGCAATTAGGCCCAAATAACCAGATTATACGTGGGAGGTGTTTGAAGACAGATTTAAAACACTGTAATAGGGTTGGGGGAGGCTTACAACAAGAGGTAATATTTCCTGATAGGTTAGTTTACATCCTTTGGAAAACATTCTGGAACCAGACCAGAAAAGTAAGCAAGGCCTTAAGCAGGACTTGGCCTGGGATGACACCCAAACAGAGGCGAAAAGTAAAGAGACCCAACCCTGCCTGTGCACACGCAGCCCCTCCAGTGAGTAATCTCTGGGAACAAAACAAATCCAGTGACAGATAGCGTAGTTCTGTGTGGATTTGCAGCTGCCTCAGCACAATTCAATATAAGCCTTCCCCTTTCTTGTTTCTCTTGAGCCAGTGCTAAGGACAGAGAGGAAAACCTGAACTCAAACAATAATGACTCCTTTAGAGTGGAAACTGGAATTCACTCCTTGATCCCAGAGGCGCAGGGCCAGGTACAAGTCTTTCCCCCTGCCCTGCCTCCCAAGTTTCTTCTTCTCCGGTCCCAAAAGGTTGGACTGATGCTGTGGCAGAGAGGGCAGTTTGTTTGCATAGCCCTTTTTACTCCTCTGAGGTGAGGCTGTCAGCTGGAAGGTCAGGGGAAATCAAAAGGAACTGAATCATCTGACTTTATAAAAACTCCATATCAGGAAAAGACTTAGTTGGAATTGTTAAAAATAAAAGCGGGAAATTAATGCTCAAACATGTAATATCGAAATATATACTAAAAAAAAAAAAAAAAAAAAAAGTTAAGTTGTAACCAGTTTTAGAACAAGCAGAGCCTGCCCAAGAAAAGAATTGTGGCCTCGCCCAGGGAACTGATTTACATTCCAAAAACAGCACTACAGAGAACGACGGCACATCGAGAAAGCATTAAGCCGACCCCTGATATCTACATTTTCCAAGGAGAATTTCCCGGCAGAGCTGATGGCAGAACTGATCGACCATCTCCGAAAATCCCATCCCAGCTCAGGTGTTAACGACCAGATCGGACCGAGATAAGGAACATCATGAGCCATCAGATAACATCCTCTAGTGATGAGAAATCAATCAAACACAGGATGCGTTTTGTCCACCTCAGTTTCATGAATAGCATGCTTCATAAATATACTGAGTGAAAAAAATAATACCCAAAATCCGGACTTTATGGTCAAAACTGTATATAAACCAGCTGTTGGAAGCAGTTGGCGTGAACAGAGGGAGGTCTGATGCGATAGAGGTCACACCTGCGTTCACCCAGTGCCAACCCCAGGCTTGGCATTGTCTCCCTTTTCGATCGTGGCATTGCGTGTTCAAACTCTCGGGCACGAAATAAATTTTATACTTGTTTTACTATAAATTGGGCGTACTTATTACAGAATGTACTGATGTGAGAGTGGGGAGGAGGAATGAGACGGGACCCATGCTTGCTTTGGGAAGGGGGCTCTCGCTCAGCTTTGTAAAAGCTCCTTGCCCCGATTTATCCTATCAACACACAGACAACATTTTGTCTTCTAGTGTGAGAGGTGGGGGCTAAATATTTCATCACAACAAAGTGAAAAGAATCTCTGTTGCCTTTACTTGGATGTGGGAAATATTCGCTTGCTTTTAAATACAAAACTACACATATGTTTGTGAACCTACTGTTGCTTTCATGTGGGAGCCTTAGGTGAACACAAAAGACTACATTGTGCAGCTACAAATGAACAGAGCATCCAGGATTAAAGAGATTTTGTTTAGCCCCACATGAAATAGCAGAGCTGATGGCAGCCTCTGGTACAGAAAAAAAAATACAACCAAGAAGTAATTTAGTGAGCACTGGAACTAAGAAAGTCACATCTCCTGCATATTTGTATATTGTGGTTGATTTACCATGGTGTCTAAGATGGCATAAAATTAATTTGAAGCTCTTCCTACAGATCAGGCACTTATTAGCATTCTCAATTTTATGGAATATCTGAAATCTAATAAGGCATGAACCCACGTTGTAACTTTCACTGTTGGGGACTGTGGTAGAGTCTCTTTTTGCTGTCAGAACTGTTATTTTTCACAAAATCTGTAGGGATGTAATTACACTTCTGCCAAACTTGTTTGAAATCAGACAGTGGGCTCAAAAGTTTATTAGAGACATGGACAGAGAGGCAGACAGGCGCAGACACCATGACCATGTAAATCTCATTTCCATCAGAAATAAGGCTAAAAGAACTCACATGGAAATTAATTTTTAAAGGAAACTTGATAGGCAGAGGAGTAGACCTTTGCAAAGTGTAATTTCAAATTTTAAGTGAATTTCATGCTAGGAAAAGCTATTGAAGACAGTCTGGAATACTAAAAGTATCTCTTTTACCTAAAGGAGAGGAACAGCACAGGATGAGCTGTGGTAGCCCACCTGATAATTGTTTTTTTAAAGTAACTCATACTGAGGGCAGGTGACTTCTTAGAGGAAACAAACAGCAGCTCCGGAAGCTCTGTTCCCTATAGTTTTTTCTGCATGTGAGCACTTAGGACTAATCACAGATGTAAAGTACTGCAAATGCCTCTGAATGTTTGTATTTCACCACTGCCTTTGACTTTATCCTTGTTTCCTTGCTCATTCCCAGCCAGCTCTGTCCCTGGGCTGCAGTGGAGAAGCGCTGCTTTCTGTCCTTTGTATATGCCATCCGCAGTGGGACCAGAATCTTGATTAGGGCCCCTAGCAACGATCACACACCTCGCAAAAATCGTAATTTAATATTACAGCCCCCAGTCTCTCCACTGGGATGCATGTGGGTATTTATTCATGCTCACAGCCAGAGACTGGAAGCAGGGGTGTTTTATTCCCAGCTCTGACACCAGCCTGCTAGGTGGCCTCTGGCACATCACTCTGTCATCTTCCCCTCTGTAAGCTGGGTACCCCACACCACCTGCTTTTCTGGAGTCACTGAACTGCCAGAGGATTCAGAGAGGATATGGAGACAGCTCACTGCAGCCAACAGGTGGCCTGTGGCCACCATGGTGCTCTGCCCACCTCCCTGGCCCCAACTGTGTCCCCCTCTTTCTCATGAGCACCCCTCAGATGGCTGCCGAGTCAGAAAGAGGGGAGGGAAAAGAAGTCTTAAACAGACTTTTGCATTTGAACCCCAAAATACACCTGTGGCTCAGGCCTAGTTCTCCTCCAAGCACTGCAGTCAGGACACTGGTGCCAGCCATGCCAGGGTGTTGCCCCAAATCTGGGTTCTTTCACCCAGTGGGGAAGCTGATCCACACACAGAGTTGAGATACTCGATTTTATTTCATGCCTGCGCAGAGCTGGGTGCGAAGTGGTAAATCCACAAAGCTAGGAAGCGTATTTATACATGCATACACAATGTATGCATATGCAAGCATATTTATACAATCCTATTCAGGCAACATTTGCATAATGAATTTACATCACTACCTGGCTCAGCTACTACTGCCTTCTCTTTCCCCACCTCAGTTTAAAGGCACAGGGCATTCCAAATTCACGTGTCCAGTGGGTGAGGGTTTTCCCTCGGAGGTGCGGTTTTCCCATTTCAGTGCACCAAGTCCATTCCTAGGATACAATTTCACAAGTTAGTTAAAGATTTCTAACCCACATCCCTCGAAGCTGGTTCAGGCCGCCACATAACCAGTCTCTTCCCTTTATCTTACATCGCATCCTGCATCTCTCAGGTTGTTCTCTTTTCGCAGAAACTGTTCTCTCCGCAACTCGTACCCCCGTCCCCGGGGGCCACGCAGGGGTCTGGGAGAGGGGCAGGGCGGCGGGGACAGCCGTGTCCCCAGGGCCCGGGGGAGCGGCCGCACCACCCGTCGGGGCGGGCTCGGGCAGGCCAGGTGAGGCGGTCCCGGCCCTGCCTCTCCCTGCTGCCGCAGCCTCCTGCCCTCGCTGCGCTGGGGGTGCCGGCGGTATGGCGGAGTCCCAGGTGCTCCTGCTGGACGAGCTGCACGTCAACGAGAAGGTGACAGAGGCCCAGGCCCGCTTCTACTACAGCGAGGAGCAGCGCCGAGCCCTGGAGGTGCTGGTGACCCGCGGCGAGGCCGCGTACCGGGAGGCGCTGAGGAAGGAGCAGCTCCGCGATTTCCTCTCCGGCCGGGAGCTGCGGGACCTGCGGGGCGGCTGGCGGGGCTACGACGACCCCCGGGAGGGCGGCAAGGTGGCGCGGGGGCCCGGCGGCGAGACCCTATCGCTAGCCTACTGGCCCGAGTGCTCGGACACCGAAGTGCCCCCGCTCGATCTGGGCTGGACCGACAAGACCTTCTACCGCGGCATCAGCTGCGTGTCCCTCTTCACGCACCCGCGCAAGGAGAACGCGCCGCACCTGAAGGAGGTGGTGCGGAAGATGATCCAGCAGGCGCAGAAGGTACGGCCCGGCCTTCGATGGGCCAGCCCTGCCCGCCCGCACCCGAGCCGAGGGTCTGGCTCTGGGTATGGGATGGAAGGCGGGCGAGAGCCGCCGCGGCCGGACTGCCTTCGCTTCAAAGCAGGAGGAGCCGCGTTGGCCATGCAGTCAATGGTCGGCGTCCACCAGGCAGGGCTTGCCCTGCGCCTTGTTGCCTGTCGTGTTACGCTTTGCCAAAGCTGATGCCCGTGATGGGGTTAAACCTCTGCACGCCCCCTCCAACTCCCCTCATCTGGGGTTCTGTACCCGCGGTTCGCGTTCTCCTGTCCCGGCCTCATTCCCGGGTTCAGAGGAAGACAGGTCATGATGCTATTACAGCCATCCCTATCTGGTGTGTGCAGGTATCCCTAGGTAAAGACAGAGCAGCGTGTTTGTTTATGCGATGGTGCTCTTTGGGTTTATTTTTTGTGGTCTCAACACCGTCCAGCCTGAACTGCAAGTAGCCAAAGTGCAGACAATATGCGGCTGCTCCTCCCATTTATCTTTGCCTGGAAATGACTGCTGGTAGTGACAGGGCACTACTGGCAAGGAAACAAACCAGCCACGATGCTACAAGAGCTTGCGTTGAACAGGTGGGGGCAATCACGAGGTTTTTCGTCACCCACCCCGGATGTGGGTGAAGTTCCCGGGGAAGACCACCCAGGAAAAGATCTCGGTCAGAGCTGACACACCTCTTGGGTAAAGGGGAGAGCAGTGTAAGAAATGTCATTCCTGCGCTTAGTTTTGCAGCTTTCTGGTTTTTCTGCTTCATAATTCAGCAGTTATTTCCTACTCCACTGTCGGCGAGAGGAGTAAGACGACGAGTTAATATGGTTCATAAATCAAGCTCGTTTATTGTCAGACAGTGCACATACTTATACTACCTTACGTGCTCAAGATATTATTTACTTACAGAAGTTTCACACGGGATTTTTCTCTAATCTAATTAAAACACAGACTAGTCTCAGAAGGCAATAATATCAACAGTTTCTTCTGCCAAGCTAATCTCTAGACACTTGCACTTTGTTTACAGCTCTCATGTCTCCTTTTCCACAGTTGTTTTGAGAACAGCCTTGAGCAGAGGCCTAACACTTATCTATGGAGTCTGGATTGCTCACTTATACTTTATGTCTGTGCAGCCAGAAATGGCCATTTCCCAACACTCCACCTGTTCCCCTCTGCCAGCACACACTATATGCACAACTTTTGCAGACTTGTTCAAACCAAATCTGCTGGGAAGCACAGAAAACTTTCCAGAGATGCATTAATCTGGTGGGTGATCTTCTCAGCTCCCTGCTCTCAGAAATTGTGCACACCCTGTAATGCTGTTCAGTGACTGGAGTGATAAGTCACTTAGAAGCTGTAAAATCCTTACACTCAGATGTAGTGCAACTTCACCTCCTCTTTGCACGGCTACAAAGGCTTCTATGGACCGTTCAAGAACCAGGAAAGTTTGTTTCTTTCAATAGCTGTGCCTGGCACCTAGAAATAATTAATTCCTTTGTAGATTTTTATTTTTTCACTGCCTGGACAAACTGTGCCCCTCCCAGCCCGAAGCTGGTTTCATGTTTAACAGCCATTTGAGTGTTTAATGGTCCTTTTCATAGATAACTATGTCTATTGTGTTCAGCTGAGCTGGCCCTGGCAAAAAACGTCTCCAGGTAGCAACTTTTTAATCAGCGGATGAGAATGGGGGTTTGTTTGGTTTGTTTTTTCTGAGGGGAGTCTAAACAGATACTGGTAATATGTGGCACATGTCCGTGGGTGGCTTATCATCAATATTTTACAAACATATGTTAATTAAGCTACCTTGCTGCAATGAGATTAGCAAGCATTAACTTGGCAATCTTAAAATTCCTATGAAGAGCTAGGCACACCTATGGGCCCTACAGATAAGTTTATTATCCATAGGATAGGAAGAGAAATGGGGAAAACCTCTTGCAGGGGTAGACACTCATGCTCTGACTTGCTGTGCTTGATAACACTCCTAGGTGATCTTGACAGATCACCAGCTGTGACAGGGGTTTGAGATGGCAAACACAACAACAGGCATTGCCCATGGGAAGTTTTGGCTGCTGTTCTCAATGGTCCACAGTCTTGCAAAGAAGCCTGAACTGACCCAGGGCCCCACAGCCGGGAGGGAACCATCCCTTCGCATTGCAAAGCCAGTACTGACAATTAAAGGTTTGTCCAGGACGGGGTGTAATTTCTGCAGTCGTTACACTCATTGCAAATGGAGGGGATGGAGAGGAAAGAAGTTCATACTTCTGCTATCCATTCTCTATGTGGATGTTCTTAACTCAAATGACTATTTTTTGGCATCCTTTCTCCTAAATAGCTACATCCATACCACTGTGTGTGGGGGGAGAAGGAGCATAACAGGCCTGAGTTAATGCATGAACTGTTCATGCCTTTAATTATGATTTGCTTGTATATGAATTTGTTCAGAAACAAAGTGGCACAAGTTCACTGGATTTTAATTTTCAGAGGTTCTGGTAACATCCCCTGCATCTTGCTGGGAAGGGAGAACCAAGGCAGGACCTGAAATCTTGTCTAGCAGAAGTTACTGTGGGACTTAGTATGATGTAGCTCCAGCACAGTTCACCTGTATCAGGAACTTACATGTTAATGTTGAGCATAAATATAATGTCAGCTCTTTTTTCTTTCTCTAACAAAGAGAAGCTGGTGTAAGTACTGTTGACAGAAGGATCCTGACGGAGCAGATGAGTTGGTTGTCGTTGGCTGTACAAGCAGAGACTCAGCAGAGATTCAGCAGACACAGTGGGGGATGTTTACTGTGCCATCACTTTCCCAAAAGCCATTTGTTCAAGGACATTTTTCACAGGAAAGAGGTCTCTGGAGAGAATTATTCCCCCTTCCTTAGGGGGCTCCTGCAAGAGAGCTGCACCCCTTCCAAGCATCAAGTGAAGAAAATCCTACTGTGTGATCCAGTATTTAGCTCCATTCACACCTGAATATGCCATCCCCAGCACAGCTGGGCTTATTACTGGGGATCCCCAGCACCTGGGAAATTAAAATTTAGGTAACACTATTCTCAGCATACTGTCAGCATGACAGCTCTGACCTGGCACACTGATGTTATTCAGAGGGACTAGGAAAATAGTAGTTTCCTCCACTGATAACCTTTCAAATGCTGGGAGGAATAACTCAGGCAGAAAAATGAATTGGTATTTCTAATGGTGTAAAAGATACACGTTTTGTCTTTCTTTCCCTTTCTGTAAGATCAGCATTAAAGTTACCCATAACCTTCTGGGTTTTGTTGTTACTCATCCTATAAATATTCAGGCTTGTCTCTCACGTCAGTGAAACCTTTTGTTTTTATGTAAAATCTATGCCTGGAAAGAAGGATTAGTTTTATACCAGAAAAACAGTACATGTGAAGAGAGGGAATGATCATTTTGCCTCCAAATATTGAACACACTCCAGTCCCTTCCTGAGAAATATGATGTGTTTATGTTTGAGCTCTATAAATCATTCCTTGGGAAGCCAGCCCTGAGAGCAGACTTTTCACAGGGAATTGGGGGGAAAAAAGGAAAATAGAATTCTTGTTCTCTGCACTATGCATCGTGGCTGAGGATGCAGGCCCTGATTCCTCTGCACATTCATTCTTCTATTACACACCTTCAGGTTAAGTGTTAAAGTTGTGGTTTTAGTCTTTTTTTCAATCTGTTTTCAGTGTTCTTCATTTAAGTGAATCCTTACAGAGACAACAGAAGTTTCTCAATACAGAGGAAAAACTAGGTATTTGGCTTTGGCATTCCTCAGGCTGCTGAAATAAGTAATTTTCCTCTGGAAGAAGGAAAACTCATAGACATTTACTAAGTTCCTTCCAAAGTGCAGCAGCTAACCCAGAAAATTACAATTATTGGTAGTGCTTGGGCATATACATCCCTGTACTTTTGTCTCCCTATAGGCTTCTCCTCCGTTACCTGGTATATATGCTCTCCTTCATTTTGCACCAGTGGGATGGGCCTTCCTTTCAGTTCCTAATATTTATTCAGTTGTCTGTTTACTGTCTTCTTGTTTCCAGATTATTGCAGTGGTCATGGATGTATTTACGGACCGGGACATCTTCCGCGACATTGTGGATGCAGCATATAAGCGCTGGATCCCAGTCTATATAATCCTAGATGAGGAGAGTGTGAAGCTCTTCCTGGAAATGTGCAGATGCCTTGACCTCAGTGACCTGCAGATCCGGGTAAGATATTCAGTACTGAACCATTATCTCCTGCAGGTCAATGGCCTTTCATGGTTGTGATGAATCTTGGAACTCGCTTGGACTGGCAAACACATCTCTTCCTCTCTACAAGTCACATCACAGCACTTAGAGTGGGTTGATGGAACACAGAGGGATAACAGAGTGGATTGATAATACAGAAGGAAAGAAAAAGGAAATATTTGGATTTTTTCGCCTTTCACCCAAGACAGGGATCTGTGTAGTTTCTTGGCTCTTGTGACCTAAAAATTCCTGTTTGGGGAGAAAATTATTGGAGGAGATTCCTATAGGTTTTCTATGTGAGGATTCAAACTAGAGTCCCAAGTAGCTCTTTGACTTGTCTGCATGGATCCCTCTTACAAGACAAATATACTCTGTGAAATCAAGACTTTCCTATCCAGCAGTGATCATCAGGGAGTGAATGAACTTGTAGTCCTCCTCTGCAGGAGGATTTAAGGGATTGAGGGGCACAGTTGCTGCCCAGTCCCATATCAGAGTGTGCCTTCATACAGTGCATGCAGCACAGCAGAGTAGTCAGTCTAGCTTGGTTGGTAGAAGCAGCCTCAAAGGGATCTCACTCCATTACATACAGACTGTTTCTAGTTAGTATTGTATTCCTTCCTTTTTCCCCCATCTTTTTAGTCACTGTTGCTGCTACAGACTTGTTCTGAATCCTGAAAAAAGTTGCCAGGTTGGAAACAATCTATGGGATGCCAGACTCACCCCTCTTTGCGATCCAATTGTTCTTAGCAGGGCGGGGGAAAAAGTGCTTTTTGCCTGGAGGAAGGGTAGATCTTCCATAAACACTCAATTAATAGTTAAAAAAATAAACCAAAATACAACCAAAACTCAAAAAGCTCTGAAGATTATAGAGTCTCATATTAATAATTTTAGGAGAGCCATCTTAAATCTGGATGAAAATTACCTGCATATATCTGAACAGTGCTCCTGTGAACTACCACTCTGCTCTGAGTTTCATCAAAAAAGGCATCCAGCTGAGAAGTTTCCTCATCTTTCTCCAAAACAATGATGGAGGTTCCTTCCCTCTGGTGTCTTTGAAAGCAAGACACAGACCTCATTATAACAGACATGTTTCAAGTGCCAGTGGTACTGTGTGTCCTAGACTTGCATCTCTTTGGTACATAACTCTGAAATCACAGCAGTAGTTCCACTTGCTCTGGTACCGGTTTTCCAGTACTTTTCTCACCGTGTCATCATGTCTTCAGTACTACAATATTTTAACTCCTGGACAGAGTGAATGAAAAGATGTCCTGGCATTTTAGAAAGAGTTGTGATGCTGTTGGAGAGGTGAGTTCCTTTCAGTCTGTCTTTTCTGTCTCTAAACAGTAAGTGGTCCTCTTCTGCTCTTCCTCTTTTCCTTCTCCACAGGTATCTACACAGACTTTACACTCCTAAACCAGTGATCACAGTGATGTGCTACAGCAGTGCCTAGGTCCTGCAGCAGTCTAGTTGTATGGCTCTTTCCAAGGAGTACAGTTTGAACTGATGCAATCAAAAGGAGAAAACTTTTCTGTGTTCCTTCTGTGATTCCCTTCTTTCATAGCAGCCCATGCTATATTTTTCATTAGACTCCTTCAGCTAAGAATAGTACAAGCTGAGTTGAAGGAGGTCCACTGAGAAGAAATTTTTAACATCTTTTGACCTAGTTGTTCACTATTCTGCAGAGCTTCAGCCCACAGGTTACTGACCTTCCCCTCTTTTTTTCCCCCTCTTTTCCCAGGTATCTCATACTGGATTTTAATTCCCCTGAAGGCTGTTATATTTATTTTCCAGCATGGCTTAGGCTTTTGTTAGTCTTGCTAAGGTCGATGCAGTTAATTCCTGTATATGGTTCTATGGAATGACCAGGGAGATTCTTCCTGGAATAGGGAAACAAGTCATTGGCCTCTCAAGGATGATGTTCTCTGAGTATCCCACCCACGGCTGCCTTGAATGTGCCTATGCTGCTGCTTAGGTCAGTGTAGCAGAAACAATCATGTACTGATTTCCCTGGCAACAGACTTTGGATACCCAAGGAAGCTCGAGCAAGGTTAAGGTTTCCCGTTGAGGACTCCCCCCAGCCTTTCCTCTTCAATGTAACATGCCAAGGGTTGAAGATCCAGATTTAAAGCAAGAAAGCAAACTGGGCCTCCGGTCTTGTTCAGGCAGAGTCATTTTGTCCTGCATTGTTTGATCACAGAGGATATTGAAATTGCCGCATTAACTCTCATTCACTCATTTCTTATCTACTGGTCTTTCTCCTGACATCTGCTTTGATGTCTGAGTTTCTTCTATGGATTTTCAGCAACAGGGAAGATGTTATCTTCTTTTTGAATTACCATTTTGCTTTATTCTAGAAGATTTTCACCAGTTTTCACCAGGCATAGCTTGCCAGCAAAGTAATTGCATACTCTTCTTTCCTGCCCTTCTGCCTACTTTTCCTTGGGAATGCTTGTGCAAGGTACAGAGGATGGCTTTTTTTCTCAGGAAGTTGCAGCAACATGAGATATAACTCTAAGGTTTAGAGGCAAGTTCTGATCCCAGGGGGAGAGAGATGATGCACTACCATGAACTATGGGGTCACAATGTTTATTCTGTCTTCTGTCACCACAGATACTCATTTTGTTCTGTGCTTCCTGCCCTTTTGGTCCCATTGCCCTGTTCATCCAATGCAGAGTGAATACTTCAACAGTCCTAATACAGGGAGATTTACTGTTTACACTGGATTTTGCTCATTGTCTATGTACAGCGATGGACATTTTTGCAAAATTCCTGGCTACTGTATTATTTTTGTAGAGATGGCAAGGTATCGTGATCTGCTGACAGTCTCATGGGAGGGAAACTGTTGTAGGAAGACAGCACCTCACCCTGCAAAGAGTAAAAGTTATTTACCAACTCCAAGCATGAAATGAGAAAACCTCAATTTTTGTCTGAAGGCCAGAGTTCACCAGAAATGTATTTAATTTAATCATCAGAACGCTCATGGGTTGTTTGCAAGAGCATGTCTTGTGTGTGTGTCATATGGCTTCCTGAGCCTACAGGACATGGTTTGTCAGACTTCTGTTATGTTTGACACAAGAGTGTTCTTTGGAGATCACAGTGAATCAGAGTTCTTATAGACACAAAATTCATAGCCCCTCAGAAATTCCTCTTTTTTCAGGACCTGAGGGTGAATGTTCTCACCAGTTTTTAGATTAGTGCTTTTTGTCCTCATGTTCCTGTTGACCCTGACCACAGTAACAGACACTCCTGCCCAAAGACAGAGTTCTCCTAGAGTTCCAAGCAAGCCCAGGGAATGACTTATCTGCAGGAAGTTCACCTTCACATTAATTTTTACATTCATTTTCCCAACATGTAAGAAGTTTCTCCTCTCGCTTCAGAAAGTCTAAAAAGCTTCTGCCTAAGAAACTTCTGGAATTTCATTTCAGTATTTTATGTTTTTCATCATTAACTCCTACCTGAGATGAGGGAGAAGCTGAATGTGATGTGATGCAGTGCTCTTGGTTTTTTAATGGTCTGCTAGAGTATTCTTCTAGGCTGCTTGTGACCTCCTGTGAATGGGAGCTTGCAAGGCTCTCTTTTTGTAAAAACACAAATAGGTAACAGTAATGATCTTGGCAGACCATGTCCCAGCTAGCTGCATTCCATTCTGTTCTACCTGAATACTTGCAAGTTACACTATTTTGTCAATAAGCATGCCTTTTCCAAAACTGTCCAGGGCAAACAGAGAATTTCCCAGTTCCAAGAGGGAAGGTACACATAGGATTCCCTGGTGAAGCAGTTACAACCTCTCCCTTTAGGATCTGTCTTGTGTATCCCCCCTACTCAGCCCCAGTTTGTAAACACTGCAGCCTAGGTCTGTCAAGTCAGTCACAGCATTACTGACTTTCTAAATTGGGTCTAATTTAGCTTTTTGTGCATTCAGAGTGATGTTTAAACGTGTCACAATAAAGCAAAGAAGACCAATTCCTTACTATTTGTATTAGGATGCTCTGTCAGGCTTGACTGTTACCAGTCATATTAGGCTGCAGCCAGGGAGATGTTAGTCACTGCTTGTGATGAGGAGTGGTGCAAGTGTGAGGCAAGGAAATATGGAAATTTAATGCAGACTGCAGCTCCCATAAGCCAGGATATGACAAAACAAACCTTAAGCAGGCTAGCAGGCTACAGCAACAATACAGATCTGGAGGTGTCACTTCTATCTGGTGAGTTAGCTGGTCCTCTACCCAAAATATTTGTTACTACTGTAACTCTAGTGCCCTCTGAAAATGCCTGCAATCTCACTTTATTTATACTTGTCTTTCCTCTTTTGTTATTGTGCAGTCTTTGGTACATGAACCCAGGCTCATTCTTCCTCTGTACAGCTTGATATAGCAGTCTACAAATGCTCCAAGATCCCTCAAGGCAGAAAATATACAAATAACCTGTTAAGTGGCTTGATGTTTATATGACTTTGTGCTTGTTTTCTGCATTTCAAGATGTATTAATGCACTCCTGTACCTACTTTATTCAAGGAGGTTTATGTGCTCAGCTGTTCAGTTCTATCTCCTCTGCGCCTTTCTAAGTGTTACAAACAGCTCAGTGACTGCAGAAATTCAAGTGTGCTTTCTTTCCACCAAAAGAAGGTGATAGAACATACAATAAGATCCACACTTGTTATATGGTGGGAAAGTTTCTGCTTCACACACGCTGGTACTTCTTGATTTAGAAGAGTACATATCACATCAGAGCTGTTGACTGACTTCTTGTCTCGTGCAGTCAGCATACCATGATTTGGCAAATCCCACATCCAACATTAATCAGCAAGGAAAAAATTATTTCAGATGATCAGCCAGCCAACTACAAATGTTATTTTAACTACTGGAAAGGGCACCCTTTCTCCTGTGCTCTACCTAACCTGCCTTCAGCATCCCACGCGTATGACTCACTGCTAGGCCTTGGGCAAGCCACTTCATATTTTTCTCTCTTAGGCTCCTCATCTTTAAAACAGGGTAATAATACTTTCAGCAGTGTTGGGAGCATTAATTAGCTAATGCCCATACAGGGCTCCAGACAGATCCAGCAACAGCTGAATGCAAAACAGTACTATCATCAGTTACTGTTAGTCAGAATTTGTATTTCCTCTGCTGTATTTTAGTGGGAGAAATAGGAGCAGATTCAAAAGGTAGGAGTTATATTCAGAAAAACAGTTTTTGAAAGAAATCTGCATTCTTATAATCACTCATTCCTGCATGCTCATTTCTATAGCCTATCAATATTTAAGCAGTCAGTGAGGTTTATAGTAATAGGATTTAGCTCTTTGTGAGATCTGAGGCTGTGGTAGCATTAGCCAAATCCTCCTGATTCTTCTGCTCTGCAAATGGGGGAAGAATGAAACAAAGGTGAATTGACTTTCCCAGAACATCACAGGGAATAGTATCAGAACTGCAATTACACCTGGGACTATCTGAGTCCCAGCCCTGGATTTATGACTCCAGTTCACAGTGCCTTTTAGCTTTTCATTGTTAAGGAATCCTTACATTAAAAGATGGTGGAATTAAGAAAATTGTCTAGATTTGTGTGTCAGAGTGTATTGGGTCTGACTGGGGTAAAGCTCACAGCCCTTACAGTGCTGTGCTTTGTATTGGTAGCTGGTGTTGATAACAGAGCAGTGTTTTGGCTACTGCCAAGCAGTGCTGTGTAAAGTTATAAAATCCTCAATCCAAGTCCCTTGGTGGCCGGATGCCTCCCGCTGCCCGTGTGTCCTCGAATCCCCTAACCGTATGGTGGGGAGACAAGAGAACCACAGGGGTTCCACAGGAGCAAGAGGTGCTGGAGGGTCGGGGTTATTCCTCTAGGATCACCGGATCAAAGGCGGAGAGAATAGGAGCGACTCTTAGCTCGGCAACAGAGAGGGTTTTATTCTGCTCTGGATCCGGGGGCTAAGAGCCCCGAGCTAACTCGTGCATGAACTTAAATACAACATAGTTAACCAATCAGGGATCGGGAGTGGGGAGGAGTTAGGGTGGGACTAGGGATTTGCAACCACGGGGAATGGAGAAGGGAAGGAGATAGGTGTGGATAACAAATCAACAACTGAGAAACAGAGAACTTTCCAGAACTGGGTGTAAACCTGAAACAAGAGTGACAAACATTAGAACTAATAACTACTAAGTGGGAGTGACAACTTGGATAGACTAAACCATTGTGGTTTCTAGGCTTGGGGGAACTCCTCCAGCAGGTGGACTAATCCACCAGGAACGATCTATAGGTTTTCGGGGCTTCATCTCTAGAGAGACAACCCCAACAGTGCTGTCCCTGTGACATTCCTTCCCCCACTGAAGGGGATGGGGGTGGGCAAGATCCTGGGAGGGGACACCAGCAGGCCAGCTGACCCCAGTCAGCCAAAGGGATATTCCATACCATATGACATCAGCTCAGATATATAAGGGAAGGAAGAGAGGAGGAGGAGGAGGCACTCAGGGCTGGTCCATGTTTGCCTCCTGGAACAACCATCACACGTGCTGAAGCCCTGCTTCCCAGAAAGTGTCCGGACATCGCTGCTAATGGGAAGTTGTCTTAGGTTACAACAGTATGTATTCTATCACCATCTTCATGGGATGTTGGGGCCGGGCGTGGCAGTGTTCCTGATGGCCACAGAACGGTTTGCTAATGGGCCAGTCGTTGGGGCTGGATGGAGTACTTTACTCACCCCAAACATTGCAGATAGTGGTTCATCATCCCATTGTGAGATGCCCCGCCCAGGGGGAGGAACCAATGTGTCCCGATTTGCATATAAACTGAGATTTGAAGCACCACAGGCAGCTTTTTTCACTGGATTCCCAGAGGAAGACCAGATCCTTCTACAGCACCACTAGACCTTCAGAGGAGAACTACACCTTTCACAGGATCATTGCTTCAACAGAATCACATTTATCACTCCCAGAGAACTGCAACCACCTTCTAAGTGGACTACTACCAACACCCTGACCGACAGGGTGTCAGGTTGTATTCTGACTCTGTCAGTGTTTTTTTTGTATTATTACATTTTTCCTATTAAACTGTAGTTCTGACTTTGAGCCTCTCACTGATTTGCTTTGAAACTACCACAGAAGTAGAGATTGATTGTGTTTCTCCTCAGCTCTTGCGCACGCAACTCTCTGCTTGCTTGCTCTATTTTCTTCCCACTGTAATAAAACTGCCTTATCTTACCCTCGTAGTTTTCCCATATTATTCTCTCCCCTCTCGCAGTGGGAGAGGGAGTGATAGAGTGACTGAGTGAGCACCTGGCACCTAGCCGGGGGCAACCCACAACACAGAGTAACAAGATAATTTGCTCCACACTTATACTGGCATTCAATGTTTTTGGGTTTGAGGTGAGGGAAGGTGGAATGTTTCATGTTAGACACTTTGGCAGTTCAGCCTCGTGCAGCCAAGACCCATAAGCAGAGTAACACTCAGTCCAATGTGCAAATACATCCTTATAGTATGCAAAGGCACTTATCTGCTGTTGAAAATCATGCAACCTTAATTTGTGGTTTTTCTGTGTCTGGTAGTGCTTTGTTTTAGTACTTGTAGGTTTGTTCACCAAAGGGTATGAGATGTGAGGTCTGGGGAGAGGTATTCTTTTTCTAACTAATTCCATTCATTTTATGAGAAGATTCTCCTTCCTCATCTTCAGAAATTCTTCTCTGATCTATTCAGGACATTAGTAGAGACACTTGTCTGACATCATTGTCTTGCCAGTGGCTCAAGTGAATGGCTGAAGACAGCAGGCAGGGTTTTGACTATGCTGACCCCTTGGACAGGGCTATAAACTGATGGAGAGGAGTGACTTGTGCATCCAGGGATGACTATAGGACTTACAGCACTGTGCTTTCCTTTTGCAGCCCTTCTGGTGGCTGATACCAAATGAGCCATGAGTCCCAGAAGTAGTGAGATAATGTGAGTGACATCTTAAGACTTGGAGCTGGCAATTATCTAATTTTCTGCCCTATTTATTGTGACATTTTGTCTTTTCACCTCCCTGTTAGAATATCCGCATACGCTCTGTGACAGGAGTTGGGTTCTACGTGCCATCAGGGAAGATCAGAGGAACACTGGCATCCCGATTCCTGATGGTGGATGGTGAAAAGGTGGCCACTGGATCATACAGGTGGGTTACTCTTGCTTAAGGCATTTATTTAAAGAATGGTCATGACTTTGCTTGACAGTCTTCTTCATGTCACCCCCCTTCTTATCCCGGCTTCTGTAATCTGTGTGACATCTTTAGAAACTGGAGTGGGACAACAGAGAAGGTGGCATAGAGCCCTTCTCAGAGAATAGAACATACCCATGCTGGCAGATAATTTCACAGGGCTAGAGACAGTTCCACACTGCATCAGGAAGGGGTCTGCAAGGACTCCCCACCAGTCCCTGCACTCAGTTCTCTTCAGTGAGGTTTTCAGTCCAGAGATTCTTCCTGTTGATGCAGTGTTGCTTATTTAAAGGGGTAAACTGTCCTTTGGAGTTTCAGGGCCTTTTCTCCCAGATCCAGTCTACATGTTTAAAGAAGAACAATAATGTGTCATGTATCTATTGTGGCCCATCTGGCCAAACATATAAGGGCAAGTGGTACAATGCTACATATTCCCATGTAGTGTCTTAGGTTTTGTTAGGTGGACTGGGTCAAGTATGCACCCCAAAATCTAATGTCAGTTCTCTTTCCTCCTCTTAGCTTCACATGGACTTCATCCCACATTGACAGAAACATCCTGCTAGTCTTGACAGGACAGCACGTGGAGATGTTTGACATTGAGTTTCGTGAGCTCTATGCCATCTCAGAGGAAGTTAATTTATACAAGGAGCTGGGTATTGCTAACCCATTCCTCCTTGGAATTGGGAAGCCAGGCTTTCATTCCTTCACCGTGGCTCAGAAGTTCATTAACCCAAAGTATGGTTTAGTAGCAGGAGCAACCCATGGTGACATGATGCTCTGGGCTTCACGGCACAGGCAAGACAATCAGGGAAACATGGAAAAGGAGGAAACAAGTGAGTCAAATAAACGGTTAAATCAGTTCCTGAATGACTTGGTCACACTGGAGCAAGTGTTCCCAGAAATAGATTCACCTCTGGAGAACTTGAACAAGCTGAATCGGAGTCCCCAGAAACTGTTGTCCCAGCTCCACATGGACCTGAAAAATAAATCCAAATCCAGAGAGTCTATTCGTGACATAAAGAAAGAAGATGCACAGACCAATGCAAAGCAAGGAAAACGGTTTGCCAGCAGGCTCTTCAGTCGCAAGGCCAAGCGGTCTCCAGGCTCAAGCATTGAGGCCAATTCTTTTGCCAGTAAAGGACATTCAGGAGAAGATCTTGGGAACATGAAACTGGAATATGAGAGGCTCAGCATTGGCCATGCTAGTGTTCAGAGCACTTGTGGCAACTCAGGTAAAACCTTTTACCAGCAGACCCTGCTTTCTGTGACCCTTGTTCTGAGCTTGGCTGATTGATGCAAGCATACCCACTATAGGCACTTGTGAGTAGATCCTCCCATTTCCTCTGAATCAAAATGAGCAAGATCAAAGAATAGAAGTTGTATCAAAAGATACAGGCAATTTGAGTAGAAAGCAATTTAATGGCAGTCTTACTGTAAAGTTGGTACTTCTCATGTGGGTGTTCCTCGTACTTCAGAGTAACAGAGGGAGAGAAAGGTGAACATTGCCTTGTGTAAAACAGTGTTCAGTTCATTAAGTGCATTTCCCTAATAAACAGCAGCACTGTTGCCTTGGTTTGAAAGACAGGTGTCTGCTGAGGAAGGTAGGAGCCTCCCTTGGAATGGAAAACTGTAACCCCTCTCCCTCCGAATTATTATAAATTTGAAATCAAGGTACTCTCAGGCAAAGATATGAGAATAGGAATAACAGTTCTTTACCAATATCTAAAACAAAGCTAACAAATAACAACAGCTATGGTGTTAACCAACAAACAGAACCAGAAACCCAGTGGCAGCCTGCTTGGCCTCAGGCACCTTTCCCTTTTGGTGCAGTTCCAGTCACAGTTGGCAGGGGGCGCTGGTGGCTCCCGGTGGGCTGGGTCAGGTGCGATGATTCCCCTCGGGCTGCAGGGGGCGCTCCGGCGCTAGCCCAGGTAATGTGTGTTAATGGCGGCTGGACCCGGGGGCAGGGAGGGATGGAGGAGAGGCTTTGTTTCACAAACCCTTCAGGGCAGCTGATGTCGGTGCCCCAGCAGAACCCTCGGAAACAGCGATCTGGGACAGCAGGAGGTCTCGGCGGGCAGGGGGAGCACAGTTACAGCGTAGCAAAAACTCGGAGCAGTGCTGGAGGAACGGGGGAGCGGGGAGAGATGGGCCGGTGGCAGCTCAGCTCCCCGGAAGAGTAGGGAGAAAAAATTCACAGCAGAAAGGAAAGCAGCTCCGTGCTGGCTTCTCAGTGGCCGTGGGTTCCCTTCAGCAAAACAGCAGCTCCAGCCATCCGGCTCTGAGAGTACCAAGCGAGAGAGTGAGCCGTGGCCCTGCCCCTGCTTTTGCCAGTCCCAAAATTTCATGTTGTCCCTGTTCCCTGAGAGAAACTTCCCCCGCCCTGTGAAGTAGAAAGCCCCTGGCTACACGCACTTTTGTTCCCTTAAGCATCCAGCCATCAGTTCCCCAGCAACCCATGGGAGAAAAATTCCTCAAGAAAAAAAACCAAAAAAACCCCAAATCAAAACCCCGACAACTGTGTTCACTATTGTAGTGGCTAGCAGGCCACACACAGATTTTCAGTGTAATCCCTCCTTTCCTCATCATAGCTTAGGCAGGTGTATTTACTGTGACAAATTCGTGGTGGATAAGAGGGGAAAATATGTTTATGTTGAGGTGAGAGGTCAAGGAGTGTGTTAGGGAAGATGAAATAGGAAAGCCTTATAAATATGATTACCTGGCAAAAGATGCTGAGAATGTAGAAACTATAAGCGAGATTGAAGTGAAGACAAGCTTTGAGATACCAAACCCCAGTTACTGAACAACTAGAAAACAATGGCATGGCCACTGCAGGTAATCCCCCCTTTGATTAAACAACACCCTCTGCTTGCAGACAGGTCCAAGGGTCAGAGCAGACCCTACCAACTTGGCAGAGGGTCCAAAAAGCAGTTTTTAGGGTTTAAAATATAACGCTGTATGGTAATGCAATAGTTCTCATAGGCTGTATGCAAATGTTATAAGATTTGTAGTTTGTTCTAGATTGGTTAATGAAAATTAGAATATTCAGCACAGAAGATGATTTATTGCATTGTAAACGGCAAGCTCGCTCTCTTAGCTCTTCGACTCTCTCTTCGATCCTCTCTTTGATCTCTTCTCTCCTCTCTTGCTTCTCTGACCCACTCCAGGCTGCATCTGGCAGCCCCTAGCAGGTCTCCTACACCTACGCCTTTTCACAGTAAACCTCATGCTCTAAGACCTGACTTCAGAGATCTCTCCTCTGTCCCGACCGTCCAAAACCGACCCGCAAATTCTACAGGAGTGGAGGAGAGGGTGCAAGTCTTTTTAATTTGCTCCTTTACCGCCTTCTGAAATGGGGGAGAAGGTCATGAAAATAGAAGCTACAAAGAAGTAGATGACTAGATCTCAACTTTTCTTTCTTTGCTAATGCATGATGGATATTTTTACTAAGTCCTTCCAAGGCTTCAATCAGTTGAAGACACAAATGATAAAGATTTCCACCAGTTTATGGGTTCATAGCTAACTCCCCCACATTTTACATGGTTTGTGAGATTGAAGTAAATCTTTGAACTATTCAGCCTGGTTGTCTTCCTCTCAGTGAGCTGTGTTGGGTGTCAATACATCCTGCACCATCAGGAAAATCAACTAATTGCAAGGAGAAAATTTCTCCTCCACTTGTCTGGCTAGAGACCATTCTGTGCTCTGATGAATGCAAAATGCAGATGTAGAGAGACTGAATTCCTTTGCAACTACCACAATGTGAAATGGAAAGACATTCTCTTGAGACCAAGAAGAAAAGCAGGGTATTAGGACGGTCAACAACAGTGATTAATTAGGTAGGTTCCTGGAAATATTTCTGGCTGAATAAAATGCCAAACGAACACAAGATAAAGGAACTGTAAGAAGGCATGGCTGATTTATTTAAGACTGTGGTAGATCCATTTTAGAATCTGCATTTGGCTTTTGGGGAGGCAGAGGTAAACCCTGGTCTAAAGAGGTACTCTCTCCAAGTAAGTCTTGAGTACATTATGTACTGGTGGGCCCCATTCCTCAAAGCCACGAAAAGCAAACTCAGTGAGGACCTGTGGGGAGATGTATGGGCGTTTCCACTCGCAGGAATGGACCTGAGGACTTGCACTACCCTCTATTGACAGGAGAGAATTGTGTCACCTCTGATTCGTCAGCACTTTGTAGTATCCGAGATTCTCACTGTCACTTGTTTCAAAGCCGCCAGCCTGGCATTCCCACAATGTCCTGATGAAATCAGGCCCAGCTTAAGGCATGAGAGGTTGATGTCTCTGGTTGAACAGTGGGGAGCTGCACCCTGCTGGGGCATTGCACCGTCCAGGCAGCAGGGATGTCCCTGTTCCTTCCAACACAGTGGATCTGTGCCAGACAGTCTGATGCTTGGTCTAGACCATTTCCACAATTACCGTGCTATTTTGTTCAGGTTTTATTTATTGCCACTGTTACTTCCTTCAGACTGCCAACTCTTTCAAAAAGGGGGGAGGAAGAATTGAGAACAGGTCCCGGGAAGGTGCTGAGGTCCAGCACACCAGTCTTCCCCCTGTGCTTTTTCTGACCTGATAAATCTTTCCAGTGAGTCCTTGCTAGTATTTTTGGTTTATGCAAATTGAGAATGCTTGCTCATGGTGACAGTGGGAGACTCCACAGCTTTTGAAGTATGGTGCAAGTAGACTTTGGCCATCTGGTATCATAAAAGGCTGGAGGATGATCATGGCTTGTGTGTTGCTTTTGAATTAAATCACTGTTTGTGAGAGAAAACTTGTCTAGTCTAATAGTCCCAAAGTGGCATGTGAACAGAGATGGTAGAGGGCACATTAGATAGATGGAGACTCATGAGGAACAGGAAAAAATTAGTTACCCAGAAGATCCTGCAGCTACTTAAACAATAGCACATACATCATTAGGATTTAATAAAAAATTCTTAAACACAGCCATGGAATAGAGTTTAGGCTTCAGTATAAAGATAGGAGGCACTTTGTTCTTGGATAACTTTGGGGCTGACTTAGTTTTAAAATTTTAAGTTGTCTTTGAGAAAAGCTAGCAAAAACTGGGGCTGTGATACTCTGGGTGACAGAAGGGAGGCAAGAAGTGGAAATGAAGGAGAAGGTACTTGGTATGCAGGCAGGTTAGGATGCAATTCTTCAGAGCTTCACAGTTTGAAATAACTGCCCTTACCTTTTGTAAAGATTAAACAGCACACTTAAGCCCCATGGGCCTGCCTGTGCACATATCCTCCAAAGTCACTATTAATTCTCTAGCACCACAGAGACACATCCCACCTTGCAAATGCATGGAGAGACTAGATTCACACCCGAGTAGCTCATAGAGTAGTTGAAAAACATTATTCAAGCAGGCTAAAAGTCAGATTCAGTCTTGCAGGAGCAAATGGTGATGAAGAGAACCTGAACTGGAAGGGAAATGATGAAAGTGTGTGCTGTGATGGAGTCTGAAAATCTGATGCAGGATTTACAGGCTAGAAAAGGATACCTATGAGTTAAAATTGGGAGTCTGGAAAATACAAGGGCTAGAAATAGTAAATAATGTCCCAAACTAAGTATCTGAATTAACACCCTGAGGTGTTGTTCTAGCACATGGCATGGAAGTTGTACGTTGTCTTACAAGGCTTTCTCAAACCACATCATCAAATTAACAGAACCCTTGAATTTCACTGTTGCCCACTGAGGAACACAAGAGCAGCTCTGAACCTGACCAGAATCTTCTTAATTTTAAGCTGGTGCTGGGCAGACTGTGATCAGCAAAGACAGTGACTTCTGTGTGCAGTTTCTCGGAAACACTGCAAAAGTCTGAAAGCTGTGTGCCTTTGGAAGGTGCTGACTTTTTGTTTAGTGTTCTCTCTTGGAAGAAGCAAAGTGGGCTTGTTCAGAAGGGTCTGCTGTCCTGAGTTGCTCCATACATCGGCCTTCATTCCTCATGAGTGATGGTTGCAGAATATACTTAGTAGCAGGATTTTGTGTTTCAGTTTTGTGTGCTTCTTGCAACAAGAAACGGGATTTACACTGAGCACTGCAATGGCATTGAAATAGCTGTTTAGTTATCACCAGCGTTTTTCAGCCAAAGTGAGATCATGGAAGGGGTGGAATTTTCAGCCTCTTTTCTAAAGAGAAAGAGGGAAATATTGTTGGGTACATACAAGGAGGATGTTTGCTCTAACTGTAATGGGATATGTAGAAAAAGGTCAGAAGACGAGTAGAAAGTGACAAGAATAAAAGGGCTGGGAGCTGAAATTAAGCAGAGAAGCACAGATATCTTTCAAAATAAACATGAGGGTCTTGAACGTGATACAGACAGGGAAGGAAAGAGGGGTGGGAAGGAGATAGGAGTAATGATAAACTGAACAGTAACATGCAGGGTGTATCAGAGGGGGACAGGTGGAATGAAATGTCGTGGGGAGATGTGGAGAGGAGCACACAGAGCAGCCACAGAAGTGAGGGCAGGTTGCAGTGCAACCTCCCAGGTGAACATCAAGAAGATGCAGTGTGGAAGAAAGTGGAGAGAAGGAGGGGGAGAAAAGAGAGCTCTTCTCTTCCCCATCACCTACAGGTAAGGACAGCATTGATCAAATACCCACAAGCAAGAGAGTGACATTAAAAAGTGTCGTGGGTTGACCCCAGCTAGGTGCCAGGTGCCCACTCAGTCACTCTATCACTCCCTCTCCCACTGGGAGAGGGGAGAGGATAATATTGAAAAAAACTATCAGGGTAAGAAAAGGCAGTTTTATTACAGCGGGGAGAAAAATAGAACAAGCAAGTTGAAAGTTGCGCGCGCAAGAGCAAGAAGGGAAAACAATCAATCTCTACTTCCCATCAGCAGCGATGTCCGGACACTTTCTGGGAAGCAGGGCTTCAGCATGCGTGATGGTTGTTCAAAGAGGCAAACATGGACCAGCCCTGAGTGCCTCCTCCTCCTCCTCTCTTCCTTCCTGTAGTGGTTTCAGTTCGCTTATTTAGGTTTGTGGCTAAATGCTAACATACTTACTTAAATTTACTTTGATTGTTTGTTGTGAGATGAGGATTAGGAGTAGGCAAAGCAGGCTCAAACTTTATAAAGTATAAAGAAACTTTATTAATATACCTAAGACAAAGGGGAAAAAAAAAAAAAAAAAAAACTAAGAAAAACCAGAACAAACTCCTCAGACCACCCCTCCTTCCCCCACCTCTCCATTTCATTCTCCCTGACAGCACACAAAAGACAACACTTTGACCTCCAGTCAGTTTACCACCTCAGAAATAGCTCTTGTTCCAGTTCATTTAGGGAGAGAAGTTTCTTTTGCTTACACCATGGATTTTCTGTAAGAAAAATACAGTTTTTATGGGTCTTCTGCCTCACCATCAGCCGCCGCCCGGAGCAAAGTCCAGCTTAATGGTGGATCCCTCCCACACCAGTAGCCTTCCCACAGCCACTATGGTGGGTTATGAACAGTCTACAGGGTACCTTTTTAAGGATGCACAGTTCAATTGCAACAACAAAGAAAATCCCTTCTTCTGTGCTTAGCAACACAGGTTCTCCTGACAACTCAGGTTCTCTAGCATTCTCCCCGGGACCAGGGCTCTGGGTCACAGCCTCTCCTCTCTCTTGGTTCAAGTTTCTCATTAGGCTGTACTTTTTCAACACCTACTTGTCTTTACCCAGGTGTTTCAGTTAATTGGCTGCAATAAGAACCTCACATCCTTCTTTTTGGACTCTATCTTCATATATTACAGGGAATTTATTAGCTCAGTCCCCAACTATGGTTCTCCAAAAGAGTTTTCAGCTTCATTCTTGAAGCACTTCTCCTGCACCTCCCTGTAGGTATCAGTTCTGCTTTCCTCACTGACTGTAAAGTCTCTGTGCTGCATTTATGCAGATGTCCTCACTCGTTCCTCTCTCTGCCAGGAAGGATGGGTGTCTGTAAGTTTAGTCCAGGCATGAACAGAGTTAATCTCTGTCTCTCTCTCTCCGGCAGTGTGACGATCACGTGCTCCCTGCCGGGCTGTTTGAACAGGCCCGAGCTGGATGCTAGAAGCTCTCAGAGTTTCTGTGCCTGGCTCTGTGGAGCTGCCTCGGCCTGGTGGGGCCATCTGGGCCCGGGGTGACAGGGAAGGGCCTGGCCCGAGCTGGATGGAGTCCGGCCCGGTCCTTGCCTGGCCCGGAGCAGGGGCCTGGCCCTCTCTCGTGTAGCTGACACACCGGCTGAGCTGGATCTGCTGAACATTCCAGCCAGTTTCCTCCCCCATGCCTGGCTGCAGCGGCACAGCCGCTCCAAACCTCCCTTCAGCGCCCCCCCCCCCTTCCCCCTTAGAAAGAGTGGGGGGGGCTGGGGCCTTACCAGCGAGAGAAACAGGGGATGCTCCTCTCCACACAGTAGCAGGTCCAAAGAGGAAGAGCTTCAGAGAGTCTCTGCTTATATATGTTTTTTTCCCCGAAGGCGGATCAACTTTTTAATTAGTTCACCTACATATTAATCTTTAAAACTACCTGATTATTGGCTCTCTCTCCCAGGAAGGAAGTTACATTCCTTCCTGCAGCATCGGACACTTCCTAGATTTTAACCCTTCCAGCCTAACCCAGGACACTTCCCTTATATATCTGAGCTGATGTCATATGGTATGGAATATCCCTTTGGCTGACTGGGGTCAGCTGGCCTGCTGGTGTCCCCTCCCAGGATCTTGCCCATCCCCTTCAGTGGGGGAAGGAATGTCACAGGGACAGCACAGCTTGGCAGTAGCCAAAACACTGCTCTGTTATCAACGCCAGCTACCAAAGCAAAACACAGCACTGTAAGGGCTGTGAGCTTTATCCCAGTCAGACCCAATACAAAAAGTCAAAACTTGAAACTCAGTTTAGAGGCAGTGCTTGGGTTTAATGCTCCCTAAACTTAGCAGGGCTGAGACTTCTCAGTGGCATGTCACCATGACCTGTGGCAGTTTTCCCTCTCTGTTTTCACTCTGAACTGGCATCTGGCTCCAAGTGCTTGGGAGATGCACATGTGCCTTCCTTTTGTACAAATACAAGAGCAGGGCCTGCCCATGTTCAGAGTGATTCCAAGCCACTTGGCAGCCCCTCTCAGTCCCTGCTGCCCTGGGCTAGTCATGCAAGCTTTGCTGAGCTCAGAGCCCAGATGAGCTCCCTGACTTGCAAAAGCCTCTTTTGTACAGTGCTTGAAACAAATATGCTGGGGCATCCAGATCAATATCTGGCTGTAATGAAGGAGACCAGACAATTGCAAGCATTGAAAAGTACAGATACTGGGAAGAGAAGAAATTCATAGAGTAAGCAGTGAAAAAACCTAAGATTCTAAAAAATGGAGGCAGCATACTCTGCCACTTTAGTGAGAGACCTTGAGGCTTTGGGATTTGTCTTGCAAAGGCAGTGGTGGAAACACTGGCATGAGAGATGTTTGAAGAAAAACGTGAAAAAAAACTCTACTGAGAATGTGTGTGGGTATCAAATGGATGAGATGACCTTGGGTTTTTGGGTTGTTTTTTTTTCCATACCTCACTCTTTGGAAAACTTCCCACCCAAGGCATGACCAGACTATTTTTCAGTGCCAGCTGGGACCTGATGATACCACTGGAGCTGGACTTGGTACAAGCCAAAGCCTGGAAATACTTCTCCAGTGGTTTTCTCCACAATATACTCTGCATTTGCTCTTATTTTAATGTTTCTTCATTTCACTGCAGTAGAAAAAAAAAAAAAACATGAGAGAGTGCAGTAAAAAATGGGAGTGAAGCATGAGTCCAAACTTTATCCAGGTCTTATTTACTTAACGTTAATGCTACTTTAACTTCTTTTCATTCCAGGTAACCTGAATCCAAACTCCACTATGAGCGATAAAAACAATCTACCTGTGTTTTATCTTGATTGGGAAGGATTGTCTGGAGAACTAAAGACTGAATCACAAGCTGGAACAGTAATTTCTTGATTGATTTTGAACCTACAGCCATATCCTCATGCAGTGATCGGTAAAGCCACTGCGGGTCCTGGATGCATCTGGTACCCCCAGCTAAAGCATATTTACTGGGTGAAGAGCAGACTTTGGATAGTCGGTCCCCTAAATGAGGGTTAGTGATGAATGTATTAGTTCATATGTCTATGTGCACACATATTTTATATATAAAAACAACTGTGATGACTGGTCTCAGAGCTCACTCTGTGCCCAGAGAAATGCAGGAGATTTTCTGACTTACTTGTGCTGCTACTTCAGTCTGTCTAGCTACAGACTTGGAATCACTGTGTTGCATTGTTTACTCTACTGCACTGCAAAAATGTATTGATCTGACTGGCTCTAGGGCTGAATCCAATTGAAGTGGCAAATTCTGGGTGAAATAAGGATGTTTACAGACAGTATAGCAATCCTTTGTCCGTAAGGAGTCTTCCTGCAGATTCCCGTTGTCACTTGCCCACACAGAAATGAGTGGTCTGGGAGAAGGGTTTAGCTAACAGTGGCCAACAGAGCAGCATTGGAACTGTTTCATGATAAATGTAGCAGTCGAACAAAGTGATTTAGCAGGAATGTGGTAAGAGAAAAAATGGAATATAGGGCAATGTTTAACGTGCAGTTGAGACTGGGTCAGGAGAAATGCCTGATGAGGGGGACAGGGCAGGATCTGCGAGCAATAATGCAGACTTCAGTGGTTGTTATGAAATCCTCTTTGTTGCTAATTCAGCAATACTTTTACCATTCACGGAAACTGAATGATTAAGGAGCACATATTTGAGGATTGAAAGAGGAAGAAGAGGAGGCATGCAAGCTTTTCAAATGTCCTTTTTTTTTAAAGTTAACCTTTCCAAAGTGTAAATCATGCTAAAATTGAGAGCTTTGATCTGTAAAAAGCATTGTGTGCAATCAGACCAAAGGCCATCTGATCTGCTGTTCTGCCTCTGAGAACAGCCTGTAACAGGTAATCACAGAAGCATAAAATACAAAGCTTGTGTATACAGAGGTCTTTCTCTGACACCATTTCAGCAGTCTATGCACTTTCTCAGCTTTCTGGTAGTTCCTTCTGGACCTGGCCTTAATGAATGGACTTAGACCCTTTCTAAAAATCTTTTTTTACTTTTGGCCTCCAAAGTTCTGTGGTAACAAACCCTAAATTCATTGCATGGTACAAAAAAGAACTCTTGTCAGGCTGTTTTAATGGTTTCCTTGATGATTTCCTCATAGCTACTATGGGATCTGACTGGCATTTCTGTCCTCTTGTTCACTATCCCTTTTCCAGTTCTACTCACTAACAGAGTGGATAAACAGATTGTTTTTATCTCTACAGTGGGCAGATTGACATTTCACTCTGCTTTCTTGCCATTTAAATTACATACTCTGCTGTCATAAGTAAGTCCTCTTGTGATACCTAAAAAAATTACATCCTAGTTATTAGAAGACACCTGAAAAATAACATGCCTACTTGCCAAAAAATATTTAAACATCAGAAAAACACAGGTTTAGTTTTCTTGCTTTTTGTTTAGAGAAAACATCTGGGTTTTTCGCTGCACAACAAATTCACAGCAAAGGCAGTTGATGCACTCCCAACACAGAAGAAGCTGATCCAAAGACTCTTTCAGGTGCTGGGTTGCAGTAGAGGTTGTTACACTCAAATAACTGTCTGTAGTTGATGATAAAATGTAATTGATTGATTCACTGATTGATTAATTGCCTTTCCTTGAAATATATTTAACTTAAATGGCAAGCAGGTCTGTTTTACTCTATTTACCCTGTAGAATGTCTTGGGACACTAAAATACCAAAGGTATTGTGCCCTCTGTTTAACATACTCATCCTCACTCCATGGGTTAAATGCTTGCTACTCTATATAATATTCTATATAGCCTTCTGGGAACAAGCTGTAGTTTTACAGCTGGGTCTGTCAGCTCATATTATGAGCAGTGTTTCATAAAATTGTTCCTGGTAATGGGGAAAAAAAGAGGTGTTGGAAATGACACCACCACTTGGATGTAGAAGTGCCTTGATAGCTGAGTTATCCTGTTGGCTTCATGTGTGTAGCTCCTGTGCCAAAAGCTACTCGCTGTGTTTGCAGAATTGTTGAAAGTGGTTTGATTTTGCCATACTTTGGTTACTCTCCAGGCATTTGGGAGACTTTTTTTCCCTCTCTTTGTATTTATTTCACTTGGTTAGCAAAGATCAGATATAAATTTATGTTGGAGTTTGGATTTAGCTTTTTTCCTCAGGAATTTTTCTCCCATGGGTTGCTAAGACACTAATGACTGAGCTAAAAGCTGAGTACTTAAGAGAACAAAGCACAAGGCTAGGGCCTTTCTCCTTGGCAGGGTGGGGCAGAATCCCTCTCATGGAAGCAGGGCCTGACAACTCGAGATTTTGGAGACTGAAAAAGCAAGGGCGGGGGGGAGGGGGGGGGGGGAAGAGGGGAGGTGACTCTCTTGGGAGGTGGCTCTCTTGCTCGGGACCCTCGGAGCTGGACGGTCGGAGCTGCTGTCTGCTGAACCCATGGCCCCTGAGAAGCCAGCACGGAGCTGGTGGTCTGTCTGCTGTGAGTTTTTGCCTCTACCCCCATTGGGAGCTGCCTGCCACCAGCCTGTCTCTCCCCCGCTCCTCCATGCCACTCCGAGTTTTTCGCTACATTGTAGCTGGGCTCCCCCTGCACGTCGGGACCTCTTGCCGTCTCCGGGTATCCTGCTGCAGCACCGACACCAGCCACCCCCCAAGGGTCTGTGGAACAAAGGCTCTCCTCCATCCCTCTCTGCCTCGGGCAGCCGCCATTGCCGTGTGCTACCTGAGCTCACGCTGGAGCACCCCCTGCAGCCGCCGGGGAATCATCACACCCAGAGCGCCCCTGCAGGCTGTGACTGGAACTGCACCAAAGGGAAAAGGTGCCTGAAGCCGAGCAGGCTGCCACTGGGTTTCTGGTTCTGTTTGTTGGTTAACGCCATAGTTGTTGTTATTTGTTAGCTTTGTTTTAGATAGTAGTAAAGAACTGTTATTCCCATTCCCATATCTTTGCCTGAGAGCCTCTTGATTTCAAATTTATAATAATTTGGAGGGAGAGGGGTTACAGTTTCCCATTCCAAGGGAGGCTCCTGCCTTCCTTAACAGACACCTGTCTTTCAAACCGGGACAATTTATTAGGCTGATGTTGTTCCACTTTTTTGTTCTGATAAAAACAGTGTCATCTGGTGCTTCCTTGTCCTCCCATGCTTTTAAAATATTTATTTTTTTAATTGTGCAATAGGTTAATTAACTAATTAGCACCATGTTGATATATATGGTCAGGTTTTCCAGGAAGTCCTTTATTTCCTTGTTGCTTCATCTTGGGTGAAGTGACTTCACAAATAGTCCAAGAGGCTGATTTTGCTTGCCCTTCCTTTCCTTCTGCGCTTATGCATTAACGTGCTTTACTTTCTCTTCCCTGTGATGGATATCAGAGCTCTTTTCTTTAAACTGTCAACTAACAGGATGTACTTTCCAGAGAAAGTCTCTCACCTGCTTGTCTTCTTTGCTGCCACACCAGTTCCTGAAAGGTAATGTTCACTTGTTTTCAAATTCTTTCCATGGAAGTCAGTCTCATGCCTTGACTCCAGGGGCTAGTAGAATTCCTTAGGTTTATCATGCACTGCTTAATTACTTAATTTGAGAGAAAAAACTTGCTTTTTTGCATGATATAAATCTGCTTCTTAAACTCAGCATGACTCTGAGGATGCACACAGCCTTGTTGATCCAGAGTGGAGGTTTCAGGCTCTGGTGGAGCTAGTTCTTCCCTGAAGATAAAATCAGCTGAACTTGGGCTATTTACCTGCTCCTATGGCAACAGAAGTGAGTCTGGATGAGGTGACCACATTTATTTTTACTAGTTTTTGCTAATTGTGGTTCTTGATGAGTGCTAGAAACCTGAGGCTGTGACCTGCAAAATGAGCCTCTCCTGCTCTCCAGATAAAATGTGGTTGATGGTGCTGGGGGTCAGAGGGGCAAAGAGCAGTGCTTAGGAATTGTGTCAGAAGTCTGCCAGTAGAGGTTGAAGGCACAGCAGTCTTCAAATAAGTTGTCATTTGGTGCTTGCCCAAGATGGCCCCTCTTGTAACCAAGTCGCCAACCTCCCGAGGGGGTGGGAAAGATGGGAATTGTTGTTCTGTTGCTACTCAGAAGAGCCAGATTAGCTCCCTTTGGCATCTGTATCCTGACCCTGTAAACCCCAAGAGGACGCTTGTCCTCTGGATCTCGTTCCCTCTTTGGCTGGTCTGTGTGGCACACCATGGAGCCTACAGCTGTGCTCCTGGTTCTGGACAGAAAGGAACAAAGCTGGGGCTCACAGCTCTCTCTTTCTGGCCTGAAATGGTGAGTGGTTCAGAAGGAGCCTCTTGGCTGAATGTGTGCCTTCTGTTTTTCTTTTGGTATATGTTTGTATATTTAATGTATATTTGTCCAGTTCATTATGTGGGAGACCTTTTCTAAGTCAAACAAATAAACTCTTTACTGTGTTCATGGGTGTCACTTGTAATTTCTCTGCTACAGTTCCTGGGCGGGGGCATTTTTCTTGTTTATTTGTCAAGAACCTGTACTGTCTGGATTAGAGCAGGTTTCCGTGTAACAGGTGAACATCTTTGGCTAATGTTTGGTAGTATTTGTTAAAAGAAATGTGGGCAGCTAAATTCTCCACAGGTACAGTGTTCTGTGGCTTTGAGTACCTTAAGGGAGACTAATTCATTCCTGCTTTCTTGCTGCTGGAGTAGGCTGCAGCAGATGTCCACTTTAGTTTTTTTGGGTTTTTTGGGTTTTTTTTTTTTATTATTACTTTTCAGCTGAAATGTATCTTGCTGCAGCTATAAATGCATCTGACAAAGTGCCACCTCGGTTTCCCTTTCCATCTTTCTTATATAATTTGTACCCATCAGCAATGACATTTAATTTATGAAACTGAGTCCCTGTGCTACATTTCAGTTTTACCTGGTACAATGTAATCTTTGACATTTAAGTAACTCGCAAATTCCTGCTTCCCATGCTCCCTTTGTTTGTGCGTACAAAAGCCTGTTTTAAAATTCCTGACCATGTTTCAGAATAAATCCAGCCTCTATTTTACTCTTGGGCATTAGGGTGCATAAAAAAAGTATTTGCAGTAAACAAAATCTTCATCTTTCAGTGTTTTAAATCCAGATAGCAATTGCATTTGTACTGTTTAAGAGGAGTCTGTCTAATCCAAGCTTGTTTCACAGGGTATCCCAGGGCTCTGTGGATCCTGATCTTTTTTCTTTATAGCGTTAGCATCACCATTACTTTCTGCCTTTTCTTTTTCTGTTTTAGGGAGGTTCTCCAAGAAAGAAAGATAAGATTGTCCTTCCCCTCATTTCCCTGCTACTTTAATATTACACTTGTGTTTCTTGACACTTTTGTCTGTGCTCTTGCAAAATCAGGGAGCAGTCCAGGATTGAATGACCTCTTTGTGTCTCTAGACCTTATGTCCCCTGTCCTTAGCCTGCTGAAAAAATGCAAATTTGGAAATCCTCATTAATAAGCAAGGCTTAGGAAAAGCAGAGTCAGTGCTTGTAGGAGCCATCTTGGAAGAGAAACCTATGGAAGTAGATGAAATGGTAAAGCCTTTATGCCTGTAGCAAGGCTGGCACGTTTACCTAACTCTTTGAACAACATGTATTTCTCATGTTTCTCGCAAGTCTGGGCATGTCTGCTTGGGGAGTTTGGTTACAGAAAACCACAGCACAACACACAGCACCCGGCATCCAAATGTGGGCAAATTTGCGCTGCTTTTCAGCAAGATAAGGAAGTAAGAGAGTAGGTGGAAGTGTCTGCACAAGAACTTAGGGGCAGAGTAGCTGGTGTATCCTAAACTCATCACATAATGTGTTAATGTCTCGAGTTTTGGAGATGTTTCTAATTCTACTCCTTTCTCTCTTTCCAGCCTATCTGTCTGCAGTATCAACTTCTGCCTTTCATCTGACTTGTCAGGTTTTATTTTCTTTTTCTAAAGCATTAGAAATGTCACTGGTAGGAGAACTGTAGGCATAAAACAGCCCTCCCGCCTGCCTTGGGTAGAAAGCAGCAACTTCTAGATGACAGGGAGTGCAGAAAGCAATGATTTTATAAACACTGGGCAATTTTTTTATAGAGGCTGAAATTTCACTGGACGTGTGAAATTGCACATAACCAGGAAAACATGACCAAAAGAATTTGTGCAGAAAGCATAGAGGCAAAATAAAACATTTGCATAATGAGGGTTGTGGCTATTACAGAGATCTTGAAACCTAGAACATAAAAAATGAGAGCTTATTTCAATGCACTTACATCCAGTAGCACAGGGAAGGATCAGGGAGGTCAGGTTAAGGATATTTTCATCTGTGAGTATTGACTCTGTTCAGGGGGGCCTTTGTCTTTTTACTTTATTTAAAGCAAAAGAGCTTCTGTGTTGCAAATTTCCAATGTGCAAGAAAGAAAAGTATGTTGCACCAGTGGGTTGTGGACTGATCAGCATTTTACACGGGCTTGCGGGTGGATTTGGCACATGCCTGCTGTGTGTTGAATGAACACCCATGTTTCTTCAGCTATTTGATTTCCCATACTGTAGTGGCCTTTCTAGCAAGGATATTGCTCTCTGCAATCAGACCAACAGCCAATTGATTGCAGGATGCAGCACTGATATCAAGATGTTCCAGCCTTTCTACTGTGATACTTTTGTTTAAAAGTGCCCAAA